>JAHCZF010000075.1:0-25000 GCA_024174645.1 Lemna minuta
TACCGTACCCGGTCCCCACTTTATTCCGATACCGTCATCCAGAACTGGATGACGGTTTCGGGTACTGGATACCGGTCTTTGGGTACCGGTATCGTCAACGAGCGGCTGCGCGTCTGCAACAGAAGCCCTCGTGATGAAAAATGGCGAGTACGAAGCTGGAGCGAAGGTTTAAAAAAGCGAATAGTACTCACCCTTGGGAGCATCCGGCGGCGAGCCGGTGGCCGCTAGGGAAGGGGAGAAAAGCACTGCTGCGAGGATGACAGCGAGAACAAGAAGCGTACGCGTCGGAGCCATATTTTCTTAGCTCCCTGTTGAAGATCTGCGCTTTGAGATCCCTTAGTGACTTACTTATATAGAGGGTCTGGGATGTTGACTCCTCGACCGGTCGCATTACTTTGGCCCCCTCAAACCTAACCCAGATAGAGACCGCTCGAGAGAAGATGGTTGCCTTATTGTCCTCGCTACGAACAGTTCAACGGACACCCGTTAGGTCAAAAGGATTTGGTTTGACGTACCCTTGCAATAGCAATGGTGGCATGGATCACCGTTCTAACAATTTTCAGGTCTTTTCTAGAGTTCCCTTGCACCGTTCTAACAATAGTGATGGTGATCCTGAGTTGCCTGCAGGCAATCTCTTAAAGATCTTGTGACCGCATTTCATCCTTCAGACCGTCCAGAAACTATAAAGACAAGACGGGGTACAAACGAGAAGGCGTCGTCACACCATGTGTTATTCCATACATCCCATATGACACTGGGCATCCTCTTGTTGGACGAAGGTAAACGGAGGAAGCCTAGCGGATAGCCTGTGGCTTACGTGCAGCAGCGTCTACAAATGCCGGGGGGGGGGGGGTTGTTACCAGAGGAAGCATCTTTTGCAGGGATGTTGGGATGCTGGGTTGTTGACTCCTCGACCGGTCGCTATCCTTTGGCGCCATCAAACCTAACCCAGATAGAGACCCCTCGAGAGAAGATAGTTACCTTATTGTCCTCGCTACGAACAGTTCAATGGACACCCGTTAGGTCAAAAGGATTTGGTTTGATCATGCCCTTGCAATAGTGATGGTGGAATGAATCACCGTTCTAATAATTTTCTGGTCTTTTCTAGAATTCCCTTGCAGCTCTTGGAGTAAAAACTTCGTTGATCCTTCTTGGCTACAGTGTTTTTCCATGTCGGAAGCAAAAAACTGCAAATAACTACCTTTTTTGGATTTCAAGGCAGCTGAAAGAAGTTCTAACACTCTACCAGGCAAGTGCTGGGCAACGAGAAATCGAAATAAAGTCAACTCCCTCACCGGCTTAGTCAATAACCACAGAGTTCGTCCACGCGTCGGCCTTGATTCATTACGTCACACGTGACACCTTGCGCTTCGTCTATCTTATCTCGGAAGAAATTTCGTTGAACAACGCCAGCTTCCACTTAGTCAACCAAATTAAGCAGGAGCTCTTGGTCTACCAGGAGAGCGTACCGCACAACATTTTTTCTTAAAATAGTCCGTTGGGTGACAGAAAATAGACCGAACGGGTCCACCACTCCGCGCTTCAGATAAAACAGACAGAAACCTTTCAAAATATTATGTCCAGTTTATAATCGTCCCGATCAAACTGTCCATTTAGCCTCCAGCGGTCAAACAAACTTTTTTCTTCGATCTTATCCTTGCATTGACCATCATTGGTGTTGGCTGCTGATCACCTCAAGGGGAACACCCAAAGATGAGAAGCATATTCGCACACGCTCACACACACACACGCAGAGAGAAAATGAGAGAAAAGAGAAAATTCCACTAAAAGCACTCAAATACACTTGAGACACTCAAGAAAAGGGTTGTGGATGTTTAGAAGATATTTAAGACGCTCTAGAGATGCCTATTTTAAGACTCTCAAGCCAAAACTTTCAAACATTTATAGACTCATAAGCCAGAAGTTTTAAACATTTGACAAGGACTTATGCTCCTCATTGCTTATTTTTGCCTACTTTTCACACTCCCTTTCAAGATACCCTAGTTTATGGTCATAAGGATCTTACCCTGCAAACAATTTGAGTGATTGTCATCCATGGAGATTATGAACTATATGGTTGATGGGCCAACTACCCAACCAGAGGGTCCAGTGGTTCAAGGACATGATCAAGAGAGGGAACATAGTGGCCTGAGGCGCAGATCGAAGTCCAAGAATCAAAAGAAGACGTGCAGCTATAGCAAGAAGAAGAGACACTTTAAGTCTAAGTGTTATAAATTGCAAAACAAGAACAAGAGAGCTAGAGGCCAAGAAAAGGGCCAATTAAAATAGCAGCTGGTAGAAACCAGCTAAAATTATTATGATAATTTGGATATGTGCAACAATATAGTTTGATCTATACTGTTAGCTAGACTCTCCTTTTGTATTCAGGACTGGCCTATAAATGTATGGCCCCTATACTGTCATAATTAGACAGTCTTGAGAATTGAGCACATGGTGACACATCTTGCAGAGTAATAAGTATAGGCCATTAGAAACCGTTTCGTATGTTGAGGTGATCTAGTAGAAGGTTGTGAACCTCTACCATCTTCTCAATTATATCTAGGAACAAACCTATTTCTACTAACTTGGCATCAATCATCTGTCCTCTTGGCATGGCACCTTGTCCAAATGGCCTTTCTGGATTATGGTGGCTACTCTCCATCACCGTCTCTATTAATTCCATAGCATCATCTTTGTATTTGCTCATGAAGGTGTCGCCGCTAGCTACTTCTAATAAATAGAAATCATGTAGGCCTAACACATCATAAATTATCTATGTAAGCTCATCATTAGATGCACCATGACTAGGGCACTCTCAAGTGAGGTCTCTTAGGTACTCTGAGGCTTTATTAAAGATTTCACTCTGCCCTTGCATGAATTCACGAATGGCTTTCCTAATGGGGGTGGTTTTTCCTACTAAATAGTACTTTCTTGAAAAATATTCCTCCATTTTGGCCCAAGAAGTGAACCCTTTTCCTGAGTTTAAAGACCAGTCCTTTGCTCTATCTTTAGTGTAGCATGAAAGAGTTTCATTTTCATTGATTATGTTGGGATGTTATGCACTTGGTCAATCTCACACACTTGACTGTGCTCATCTGCATGCCAGTAGGAATCCTTGGAAGGCTTACCATGGAAGATAGGTAACATGCTCATAACATGGGAATTAATCTTAAAATTTATAGCTATATTAAGATACACTTGTACACGAGTGATAGGTCTCTAGAGGACAAGTCTTGCGTAGTTGCAAAAGCACTTCCTAGCATGCCCCTCGTTAGTTGGGACCATGTTTATGAGTTCTAAGGCTGTAAAGGACACATCAGAAGCAGATGAATATGAGGAGTTTTAAAAAATATCTACATGTAAAGGGTTGTTCCTCGTTCTCCAAGTGGGCATTCCTCTCATGGAAAAGTGGATTAAATTTATTTATACTTGAAATAATTTTCTAATTAGAATATAAGTATCAAATACTTGTCGAAGATCATACCTAGCGTCAATATATGTGATACTTACACTCTCTAAACATGATATTGAATAAGCGATCGTCCATAATCTGTACAAAAGAGAATTAAGAATCCTCAAAGATTAATTTCTACTTCGGATCACTCAAACTAGGATCGATACAAGTTCAAAATCAAAAAATAAATTGAAAATTCCAAATTGATTTATTGAAAATTATGAATTTCTCAAAAATATACGCCTAATTCTCAAAATATGCGCTTTACAAAGCGGGATTGTGCAGTCATCGAAAACACATGGCCATGCATCGAAATAAATATCAAACTCCTTTAATTTGAGCTTTAATTAGTATTCAATAAGAATAGAGGTAAGTGAGGGTCGAATCCATCTAGAATTAGGAGATATTTTTAGATGGTTTCAAATTTGATCAAGTTTGACAATAAATTAAAATAGAAAACTTGTATAAGATTCTTATTTTCAAAAGAAAACTCAAATATCTATGCATAAAATCAAGCTCACTCAATTTATAATGGTATCTATCTAGAAAACAAGAAGCAAAGTAAGAGGAAGAAAACTGCACGAATAGAGAGAGAAAATGTTAAAAACTCGAGAAATTCACCTAATCTATAATTTGAGATTATAACTTCAATTTTCATTAAATGATAGATATGCACTCAAATTATGATAACATGCATAAGAATGGATTATTTTATGCTTGAAATTGAATTAATAATCATAAAATTATATGAATAAATTGTATGTTATCATGAGTTCATGTAATGGCCGAGTGAAACCTTTCATGAAGCTTGGGAGCGACTTTGAGACCTTACTAGAGAGTGCCCTCAACATGGTGCATCTAATGATGGGCTTACATAAATATTTTATGATGAGTTAGGCCCACAAGATTGATATTTATTAGAAGAAGCTAGCGGCAGCACCTTCATGAGCAAATACGAGAATGTTGCTATGGAATTAATATAGATGGTGACCGAGAGTAGTCATCATAATGCAGAAAGGCCATTCGGATGAGGTCTGCTCAACATGGTGCCATGGCAAGAGGACATATGATTGACGCCAAGTTCGTAGAAATAGGTCTGCTCCTAGATAGAATCGAGAAGATGGTAGATGTTCACAACCTTCTACTATATCACCTCAGCATCCGAAATGGTTTTGAACAGCTTGTACTTATTACTCTGCAAGACGCGTCATCATGTTCTCATTGCAAGACACTTGATCATGTATAGCTAGACTGTCCAGTTATGACAAGATTGGGGCAAGGAATTTATAGGCAAGGCCTAAATACAAAAGGATGGTCGAGCCAACAGTATAGATCAAACTACTTGGGAGATAAAAATTATTAGAATAATCGAAGCTGGTTTCTACCAGCTGCTATATTAGTTGGCCCTTTTCTTGGCATCTAGCCCTCTTGTTCTTGTTTTGCAATTTAGAAATCTTAGACTTAATGTGCCTCTTCTTCTTGCTATAGATGCATGCCTTCTTTTAATTCTTGGACTTTGATCTGCACCCTAGGGCCGTTATTCTCCCTCTCTTGATCATGTCCTTGAACCACTGGACCCTCTGGTTGGGTAGTTGGCCCATTTGCCATATAGTTCATAATCTCCATGGATGACAATGACTCATAAATTGTCTGCAAGGAAAGATCCTTATGACCATAAACAAGGGTATCTTGAAACGGACTGTAAAAAGTAGGGAAAACATAAGCAATGAGGACCATAATTCGTTGTCAAATGTTTGAACTTGTCGCTTGTGAGTCTATAAATATTTGAAACTTTTGGTCTGTGAGTTTAAAAATAGGCATCCCTAGAGCATCCTTAATATCTTCTAACAATCCCCAACCCTGTTCTTGAGTGTCTCAAGTGTATTTGAGTGCTTTTAGTGCATTTTTCTCTTTTCTCTCATTTTTCTCCCTCTTTCTGAGTGTGTGTGTGTGAATATGCTTGTCATCTTTGGGTGTTCTCCTTGGGGTGATCTGCAGCCAACACTGATGATGGTCAATGCAAAGATAAGATCCAAGAAAAACATTTGTTTGACCGCTGGAGGCTAAATGGACAGGTTGATCGGGACGATTATAAACTGGACATAATCTTTTGAAAGGTTTCTGTCTGTTTTATCGGTAGCGCGGAATGGCGGACCCCGGACGGTCTAGTTTTCTGTCACCCTACGGACTATTTTAAGAAAAAATGCAGTGCGATACGCTCTCCTGCTTAATTTGGTTGACTAAGCGGAAGCCGGCTTCGTTCAACGAAATTTTTTCCAAGATAAGAAAGGCGAAGAGCAAGGTGTCACGTGTGACGTAATGAATCACGGCCGATGCGAGGACGAACTTTCGTTCTTATTGACTAAGCCGGTGAGGGAATTGACTGTATTTCGTCTCCATTTCTCTTTGCCCAGCGCTTGCCTGGTAGAGTGTTAGAACTTCTTTCATCAGCCTTCAAATCCGAAAAAGGTAGTTATTTGCAGTTTTTTGCTTCCGACATGGAAAAGCAGTGCAGCGAAGGAGGATCAACGAAGTTTTTACTCCAAAAGCTGAAAGGGGACTCAAGAAAAGACCAGAAAATTGTCCTCGCAGGAACGGTCATTCATGCCACCATCACTATTGCAAGGGTACGATCAAACCAAATCCTTTTGACCTAACGGAGGTCCGTTGAACCGTTCGTTGCGATGACAATAAGGTAGTCATAATCTCTCGACTCTCGAGGGGTCTCTATCTGGGTTAGGTTTGAGGGGGCCAAAGGAATGCGACTGGTGGAGGAGTAAATATCCTAGACCCTCTATATAAACGGGTCACTAAGGGATCTCAAAGCGCAGATCTTCAGCAGGAAGCTAAGAAAATATGGCTCCGACGCGTACGCTTCTTGTTCTAGCTGTCCTCGCGGCACTGCTTTTCTCCCCTTCCTTAGCGGCCACTGGCCCGCCGCCAGGTGCTCCCAACGGTGAGTACTATTCGTTTTTTAACCTTCGCTCAAACTTTGTGCTCGCCCTGTTTCATCACGAGGGCTTCTGTTGCAGCCGCGCTGCCACTCGCGCAGTGGAGCACCAAATCTTCCCTTCCCAGTTCACAATCCGCTGCTATTTGCTGTTTTCGATGCTGCTCTTACAGCGGGGGGAGGTGCTACCGCTGCTGTCCGCCTGTCTTCAATTGTTCAAACCCCTGCAGAAGGTGCTGCTTCCGGCTCTTCGGTTTTTGTCTGAGGTGCTGCACGTAAGCCACAGGCTATCCGCTAGGCTTCCTCCGTTTACGTTCGTCCAATAAGAGGAAGCCCACAGTGGGATATGGGATGTATGGAATAACACAAGGTGCAACGACGCCTTCTCGTGTGTAGCCCGTCTTGTGTTTATAGTTCTTCGCTGTGCTCCGAGCGGGCTTTGTTTGTCTTTTCGGTCCATATCTCTTGCCCAAGCTTTGTGTTGCTAGAGTGTCGTTTCTGCAGGATCTGAAGGATGAAATGAGGTCACAAGATCTTTAAGAGATTGCTTGCAAGCAACTCAAGATCACACTCACATAGGCTGGAAATATGAGAGAGAGAATAGAGAAGAGATAACTCACAAAGAAACAAGAGACTTATTCGATGCACATTTCTCTTCTAAACCGTTCAAACGATTATGTCCAGTTTATAATCTTCACGACCAACTGAGCCTCATCCTTCAAAAGAGGTCTGTAAATTTTTTTTCGGTCTTATCCTTGCATTGACCATCGTTGTTACTGGAAATGTCCCACATCGTTGCTTCGCAGTTATAGACTTAGGGAAGGAAGGTAATATTTCATAATGCCATAAATTGAGAGGAATTTCACGACACTGTCTGCTTCGCTAGATCTTTTACGTTCTCGCATGACCTGTAAGAGTAAAAATTCACGAGTTTCTTTAAACCGTGTGAAGTTAATCAATACAACATTGATCAGGATGATGACAATACGCCGAACGTCATTAAGAAACTGGCGAGAAAAGAAGTGTGATCTAACTTCTGATGCTGTTTTATATCCTACGTAAGAAATAGATCCGTTGTCGCCATTTATGTTTATCCGTTTCCGCTAAAACGGATATAATGGCATGCCAAGACGACGGTTTTGGTCGCCAATATTTCATGATATTCGGTCGTCACTGAGAGGATATGTGATGGCGAGTGAGGCCCAGGTCAGTAGCTCTAGAGACACCGGCAGCCCGAGTCCAGCCCGGGCGACGCGCGAAGACAAAGGAGCCCGGCTTTTGGCACGCGGCCTAGCCGCGAGACGACACCGATCTACTCTTCTTCTTCTATTCTTCTTCTTCTCCTTGGATTATGAGGGTCTCGCACTTGTGTTTTAGCGGACCCGCTTATGGTTTGTGTTTGTTTTCCCTTTTGGGTCTATGTAGGTCCCTATTCGGGAGGCCCACGTAGACCCCAAAGGAGAGGGCCTCAAGTAGGTCCACCTTCCCTTGGCCCACTTGTGGGCCCTATATAAGGGAGGGTAGGACCTCCCCTCAACCCTAGTGTTGTTTTGCGCCGTTTACATCTGATACGAGTTTCTTAGTTCTCTTAGAAGTGTTGAAGAGAAGGAAGGTAAGGGAGATCGTGAAAAGTTGCGAGGGTTATCCCTCCCAACTGCGGACCGCTAGCAAGAGGAGCGCGGGAACTCACGGTGAAGAAAGGAAGGAAATCAAAGGCGCCGTACGAGCACCGCGAGCATACCCTCCCCTCTCCGCGTGTAGAAGTGCCACGACGCCCCACGTTCCAGCGGCTGCACCCTCTTCTCGCCGCTTGCATTCCCTTCTCCCTCCCGTTTCGTAGTTTATCTCACCCTGGAAGACCGAACGACTGCCGCGATACCATCGGTACCCCCTGCGGTTTGTTCACGGTCACGCGTGAAGCAGAACATCACTCCGTCGCGGTCGTCCGTCTGACGCCCGACGTACCCCCGCCGAGGTAGGTGACGCTCGTCCTCTCCTCTCTTAACCATCTCTCTACTCCCTTTCCCGCACTCACCGCCATCTCCATTTCCCTTCTTGCCCGCACCCGACACCCGTACATCTGCCGACCCTCCACGTTTCCCCCATCGCCTACTGCACCACGTCGCACCCGTGACTGTCAGTCATAGGTTGCATTACTCTCGCCCGTACAGTATCGCCACCCGACCGCGATATTTCTTCAGTTACGCCACTACACGCCCCATCCACTTCCCGCACACGTTCACTCACCAGACCCGCAGCTCCTTCTCGCCGTTCCGCTGCCCGTCTTCCCCACATCCCCCCTGTCCGCATTATTCCCTCTCTCCCGCGTACCCACTTCCTCCCATCATTCCCCTTCCCACCACCGTGACTCTCTCCCCCTACGCAGTGTCACCTGTACCTGCGACTATCTGCTACGCGTGGCCCGGCCGCCGATCGTCTGGTACCCGTCCACTTCCCTCGTTGTCTCTCTCTTTCCTAGGGTGCGCTCTCTATCGACCATCCTTGGATTGACGGAGACTCGGGATGTGGCAACCTACCATCCGACGACCACGATTCACCGCAACCAGACGGTCCGAGCTCCAGTTCCTCGCATCATTCTTCCTTGGACGCCTCTACCTGCGACGATTCTCCGTCCCGTCACGACCCGTCGGGCTACGCAGCCCCGAAGGTTAGCTTCGTTCCCTTCCCTATTTTAGTTTAATTACCTTTCAAAGGTTTTCCTCGGCTTGTCTCCACCGCTTTCAGACGAACGTAGACAAGATAGAACGGATATTAGGATTGGGATTTCTGACGTTGCGTCAGGCCCGCCACCGATCGTGAGCAGCCAATTCTGGCCTTTCACGACGACTGTTCCACCGTCTATCCGGACGTGGACCGACTGGGTCTCAGGTTTATCATCGTCGAATTTTTCCCCGGGTTGTTCGGAGTTGACATTGCCACTTGGTGCGTTTGCTTGTACTTAGATTAGGGAATTGACTTAGAGTCTCAGGTTCCTACACCACTACGGATCGGGCCAACTAGCCCGTCCACCAGACATTGAGTCTCATTGATCGGGCACGAGGGTCTGCGCCAACCTGGTCCCGCATCAAATTGGTATCAGAGCCTAGGTTGGTTTTACGCCAACCCGGTCCCTGAGGACGCTCACCGAGCCTCCATACCTCTAGTAGATCATTCATATAGCATTGCATTGGCATATAGGATCACCATGGTAGAGACATGCTCAGCCAGGGCTCGAGGAGGATTTCCATTGTCACAGCACTTGCGCGAGGCATTAGAGCGTGCTACTCCCCGAGTAGCCAGGGTGGATATGAGTCCGCCCTCTCCGTCGAGGCCTAGTGCATACCGCACCGGGCCCCTCTCGGGCCCAGGCGCCTCCGAGCCCTTTGTCAGCCGAAGAGTTTTCAGGGCCACTACAAGCGCCCGTGACTTCGAGCCATAGAGCAGGAAAAGAACCTGCGCCCTACTACCCATCGAAGAGTGCTAGGGGGCGTGGTCGAGGTGGCCGAGGACCATCTGGCCCCCATTACCCTCCGATGGAGGGAGCGCGTTCCTTCCCGGATGATGTCATGCGTAGCATGACCCAGGCTATCGAGTGTTTAGAGCGAGCTACCTACATAGCCATAGCTCATGGCCCGCCACCACCGGCCCCGCCGCCGGTCGTATATCCGGTCGTACCACCGACCGCGCCGCCTATTACACAGGCATATCAGGAGCACCGTGAGCCCCGCCGGCCCGCGAGTCCCTATTGTGATCCCTATGATCACCGACACCTCGACCATGCTCAGGGTCGAGAGGATCCTAGTCGTCGGGCTGCACCACGTCACGACGACGACCACGATCGAGTGGGCAGTTGTTGGCCACGAGACACTTATGACCACCGCGACCCGGCCTACCACCCTCGTGGGGCTGATTTGCTACATCCACCTCCACCATTGCCCCGGCCCTACTAGGAGGACTATCGCCCCCACGACCGCAACTACGGACACGACCCGAGGGACTTTCCGGGTTACCAAGCGGACCATCCCCGACGAGAGGAGCTTGAGCGGCAAGCACGACCTCAGCCATGAGGTCGTGACGACCATTACCGTGACTTCCAGCGTGCACCAGGCTTTCACCGGGCACCCCAGGATGTGCGCCAAGATCGTTACTACGATTGAGGGCGCCACCCGAGTCCTCCACATCGTGATTTCGGCGGTGACTTCAGGACCGATTGCTTGGATGATTAGGACATGCGACGCGCGGATCACAGGGCTCGCATACTGAAAAGTGTGCGCACCGATGTGACAGTCTTTGAAGGCTCCCGTGAGCCCAAGGACTTCATAGACTGGGAGTCTAGTATGAACTCCTATTTTCGTTGGTACCTCATGGATGATGATTTATGCGTGGAGTACGCAGAGATGAGACTTGGCAGGCAAGCCAAGATATATTGGGAGAATGAGAGCCATGCGGCACACCGCCGAGGAGAGCCCATCACATTGTGGGTGGGCATGGCATCACGCCTGAGGAACAAGTATGTTCCTCGACAGTATGAGATGACATTGTTCCTCAGCTGGTTAGACCTATGACAGGGCAAGATGCCTGTCCGAGATTACATACAAGCATTTGAGGAGTGCCGCATGAGGTGTCGCTTTGTTGAGGACTCCCGTGTGGTTTTGGGCATTTTCACCCACAGACTTAGTCCGGAACTTCGGAACGAGGTGCTGAAGAGCAACCCGTCAAAAGTCGATGCGTCCTACCGTATTGTGGAGCATATGGAGCGGCCCATCGAGGATTCACCAGTCATTCCACCCACGACCATCACGAAGGTCGCCGTCACACGACCTGCGCCGTCTCCACCTATGACACCGACACGCGCCAGTGTTGGGGGAGGACAAACCACACCAGCGACATCCGTGGGATCCGCACCACCCCCTCGCCCGCCACCTACCGATGTTCTAGACCGTGCCACGGCTGCGTCCCATGCTCACATCATTTGTTTCAAGTGTAAGGGCAAGGGACATCGGATGAGCCAATGCCCGTCGTCCAATCTCCTTATCGAGATTGAGGAGTTGGGTAGTGGCCCTCCAGAGGATGACGTCATCCTAGGTGACGATATTTACATTGCCGATGAGGGTTTGGTTGACGAGTGTGAGGACATTTCGGGCTTGCTTGGCTACATCCAGATCCAACCAGTCGCCATACTACCGGTCGAGGCTAGTTCCCCAGCCGACTCCGTGACGAGCGCTCCATCGAGGGGGTTGGTCAGCATCGCCGTCCAGCGACCGCCCCGAGGCGCGACTCCTGCACCCCTACCGGACACCACGCCAGCCAGAGAGGTCACCCCGGCGCCGCGAGTGACCGCACCCTCGCCTACGACGGACGATCCCCTTCGCACATCGATCTTCTACACCTATGTGAAGATCAACGGACATGCGTGCAAGGTGATCGTGGATAGTGATAGTTGTGTCAACGCCATGTCAGACCATGTCTTGCAGAGAGCCGGACTGAGTGCCATCAGCCATTCGGCCCCATATGACGTCTCATGGATAGACGATACAACGTTACCGGTTCGTCACCAGTGCCAGGTGCCACTTAGGGTGAGCACCTATGATGAGCATATTTTGTGTGATGTCCTTTTGATGAAAGTCAGAGGCGTCATATTGGGACGGCCATGGTTGTATGACTATGATGTCCAAACTTTAGGAAGAGCAAACACTTGCTCTTTCATGTATCGTGATCGCCGACTTGTATGGTATCCGCATACCATCAAGCTTGTGGCGACGCGCGATCCTAGGTCACACCTTGGGTTGATTGTGATGAAAGGATCCGCCTTTCAGCACGAGATCGCTGTGGATATAGATGTATCACCGACGTGTTTTGCTCTCGTTATGGATACATGAGATGATACGGCCCCTACCTCGTCTTCCCTTGAAGTCGAGGGTTTATTAGAGGAGTATGCTGATAACATGCAAAATTGAGCAAGAAAACATGCTTATCCTTGTGATAAGTTAGTTAAAAAAAGTTATTATCATTTATGTTTGTTACATGTTATCATATAAATTTGCCAAAATGAACATCCTTTAGATAAATGAAGAAAAAGATTTTTTTACAACCATTAAGAGTTTTTTTAATGTGCTGAATTCTTTTTTTTTTTAACTCTTTAAATGCTAAAACAAACTCCTTTAAATTGTGTAATTTGTGTTTAATAAGGAAAGTTTTTTTAACTAAAGCCCTTAATGGGCTCGTCCATTTTAATGGGTTTCTTAGTGTATGGGTAGGATGTGTATGGAGAAAATCTCAGCCAATAGCAAGCACAAGCATGATACTGTGTGTAATGCAAAACATACAGAGGAACAGAGCGCACGTACTTGGCACTTTTCACGGAATTGCAACACCACCAATGGCGATTAGCTTAACTACCTGAGAAACGAGATTGAAGCATACCGAGGGTGCAAAGCAAAAAACATCAAGAACCTAACTAACTCGCATAACTTTTAAGCACGGGTTAATTAGGTTAAAAATGGGGAAGCGGGGAGGAGAGCCTCGTTCTTGATTTCCCGTCCAAGATTGAGCTTGGCCAGGTGGATACAGCGGGAGGAAGATCTAGAAGTCGTGCCAAGAGTTTTCTGAAGTAAAGATCGCATCCATTTCCGGACGTTCGGATTTATTTCGAAGCCTCAAAGCACAGTTAAGAGATGTTTTCTTCTTTTCTTAGTTCTTTTCGGAATGTTGATTTTAATTGATTCAGCTTGTTTTCATATTCAACAATTAGTTTTCTTTTTCTTTTCTCATGTTTTCAGTATGAATGTTGTCGTATTTTAGATAGACTAATAGAAATTAGTCATTTCATATTTCTTTCTCTGTCTTTGATTTGTCGTGAATTAGCTTCTGATTCGTGTTAAATAAGGGATTACTAGGAGAACGTATTGCATTATCTTTCTGATAATCTTCTGTTAAATCTGACTCAGTCGATAGTTGTAAGAGAAATTTTCTGAACATAAGTAGCAGATTTAGTTGGATTTGAGTTGATGTGTTGAAAAGATATTTTTAAACGAAAAAAGATTAGACATAAACTCTCCTGAAGTTTGTTTCTTCCTGTTTAGATAACAGAAGAATTATAAGTGTCGATTCAGTTAAAGTGGATAAGTGAGATCCAATTTATCGATTTTGTGAAGACTTATTACACTCAAGGAGAATAATAAAATTCCTAAAGACAAAATAGAAGAATAAAGTGAATATTATAGGATTAAAAAAATAATAAGAACAGTAAAGAGAAGTCTATACAATAAAAAAAAACTGATATTATTAGTCATAATTAGAGGAAAAACTCTTTCAAAAAGAGGAGAGAAGAATAGCAATGTTCAGTTTTATTCAGTCTTTTTAGTTATTTTCATCAAGATTGACTAAAAATAAGAAAATAAATAAGAACTCAAGATTAGAATCACTGATTTTAATCTAGGTATGCTGAAAGAATAAAAGAAAAGAAAAAAAAGAAGGGAATTAATACTGCCTCCCATGGATTCGACCCCTCATTGAATTATACTTTTGGTAGATAGAAGTTAAGGGAAAATATTTTGGAAGAAAATATTATTGCATAAGTCCAATTAGACCATCACAATGACATAAAAACAATTGATAATTGGGACTTATCATATGCCGATGTACTTCCAGAGGAGCTACCCGGAGAGTTGCCTCCACTGAGGCATATACAACATGCTATTGACTTAGTTTCGGGAGCATCACTCCCGAACTTGCCACATTATTGCATGGAGCCGGCCAAGTACGAGGAGCTTAGCCGACAGGTATATGAGCTAGT
This sequence comes from Lemna minuta, assembly GCA_024174645.1. Classification (NCBI taxonomy): domain Eukaryota; kingdom Viridiplantae; phylum Streptophyta; class Magnoliopsida; order Alismatales; family Araceae; genus Lemna; species Lemna minuta. Next base: position 14,200 of record JAHCZF010000075.1, read on the forward strand.
GGACAAGGGACTCATCCAGCCGAGCCTTAGTCCCTGCGCTGTGCCCGCATTACTCATGCCGAAGAAAGATGGTTCATGGCGCATGTGTTGGGACAGCCGCGCGATCAACAAGATAACGGTCAAATACTGTTTTCTGATTCCGCGACTACAAGATCTATTTGACATGATGACGGGAGCTGATAACAAGCAAAATATGCTCTAAACCATCCTTTTATCTGCATTTTGATCATTAAAAGTTTGAAATCAACAAGGATTTTGCATGTTATCATGATGTCATGCCTGAATTAAACACTTATATTGCACTTAAACATGGATGAGTTAATGACAATTAACTAGGGCTGTTATAAGAAATTGTGAGTAAGAATTACTCTCATAAATAATTACTCTAATAGCAATTGTGGACAAGATAATTCATGTTTTTGTAGCATTCACTTTAAATGAAGCATATTATTTTTTTAGCAATTAAGATCTTCATTTAAGTCTTTTAAATGCAATTCATTTGATTAATGCCCTTAATGGGCCTATTGTTACTAATGAATTTTCAGAGCAATGTATACAGGATTTGTATGCGATTGGCCTCCACCAATCAAATGAAGGAATGGTAGGCTGTGTACATGGCGATGTGTACACAGCCAGCCGTCAGTCCACCTATAGGGTATAAGCACCAAGGTAGGCAAGCCATCCTCCACCAATCAGAAGGAGGCAAGCAAGGTGTTGATCGACTACAGCAAGAAGCACCGCTACGCGTGTGGAGCGAGATACACCGAGGACTTAACAAAATTAAAGAAGAAGAGGGAAAATCGTTGCGATTTGGAGGAGACTGCGATTTTCTTTTAAAAGGAGAGGAGAGGAGACGGAAGCGGGGTTCTGAAATTCTCACCCGAGGGAGCTCGGCCTGGAGGACACAGTGGGAAGGAAGTTCCAATCCAAGCAGCTTTGATCAAGAGCATTCAAGACGCATTGATTCCTCCGATCGAAGTCTGCAAATTAGGTTTGCAGAATTAGGTTTCGGTCTGATAACGTTGTTCGAATACTTTTATTGATTTTTTTTTTAATTTCTGTTCTTCTTTCTTCTTCTGTTTTGAATTCTTCAGGATAGATACTTCATATTGGATTTCTAATTCAGTTGTTTAGGTTATTTTTCGTTTTTCTTTTCTTTTCATATTCTTCTTTGTTCTGTTCCGAATTAAAAAAAATTTCAGTGAAGTTATTTGTGTTGAGTTTCTTTTTTTTAATTTCGTAAATTCCTGTTGTTGTTTTTTTCTTTTTCTGTTTCAATCTTTTCGTTTCTTCTCTAAATTGAAAAAAATTCAGTGTAGGAATTCATATCTCAATTTTAATTCCTTATATTCCTGATGATCTTTCTCTTGTCTTCGGAAATGAACAATTTAGTGTAAACTGCTTGTCTGAGATTTTAATTCATAGTTTCTGTGGTTCGTAATTAGAGTAATTAGTGAGCTTAATTGAGTTTATAAGTCTGAATCACTTTGGTTAGTTAACTGAATTCAGGAGAGTTAGTTTTTCTCATAAAAGAAAGGTAGAAAAAGTGATAAAATGAAATTGTTTCTCTTTTTAGTCTTGGTCTTTATTATTTTCTTTTATTAGCTGAGAATTTTAAAACTACAAAAGAGATTTAATATATAGTTTTTTCTGTAGATTGAATAATTCTCTATTCTGCATTGATTCATGAAATAGTGAGATTAGTTCCTAAACGAGATTAAGTGATTAAAAGATACATTTAAAAGACTAATAAAAAAATTAAATAGTGAAATTTAGATTGAATTGAAGGTTCTGTGGAAAATAAAATTAAAAAAATCAGTAAGAAAGTATCTGCCAAAGTTTTAACATGATATTCACTTTCTTCATACAGTTTGACAATAAATAAAAAGATGACAGAAAATATGTTTTAGCAGAAACAAGAAAAAAAGAAGAAGAGAAGTCCGAGTAAATGTTTTCTGAATTTTTGTTAAACATCTTGGAATTTTGAAATTACAATTTACTGAATATAACTATCTTGGTGTTTAGAATACTAGATATAGGAAAAATTCTGATTGGAAATAGAAGAAAGGAAAAGAAATTGGTACCACCTCCCTTGGATTTGACCCCTTACTAAGCCACGTTTTTTTTGATATTCGCAATTGTTAAGGGAAATTCTGTGATACACAGTTTATTGTTTAAGTCTGAACACAAAAACAACGACATATTGAATATAATATTTCAGACTTAACAGGAGCCACTATCTTCTCAAAGATAGATCTACACAGTGGCTATCATCAGGTCAGGTTTCGCCCAGGGGATGAGTGGAAGACCGCCTTCAAGATCAAGGCGGGCTTGTATGAGTGGAAGGTCGTGCCATTTAGCCTTTCCAACGCGCCCAGCACATTTCAGAGGCTGATGAATGAGGTGTTACACCCATTCATCGGCAAGTTTGTCATAGTATACTTCGACAACATATTGGTCTATAGCGGTACCCGAGACTCCCATCATCAGCACCTACGACAGGTACTCGAGGCACTTCGATAGGAACTCGAGGCACTTTGACAGGAGAAGCTTTACGCCCATCCTAAGAAGTGCAGCTTCTTCACTTCCGAGGTTACTTTCCTCGGCTTCATCGTCTCCGAGCGAGGAGTTTCCACGGACCCCAAAAAGGTCCGAACGATAGTCACTTGGCCACGTCTAGGTAGTATGCGCGACATCCAGAGCTTCATCGAACTAGTGACGTTTTATCGTCGTTTCATTCAGGACTTCAGCTCCGTGACCGCCCCGCTCACAGATTGCCTCAAAAAGGAGACCTTCCTTTGGACAGAGGCAGCTGACCAGGCCTTCGAGCGAGTGAAGTCACTTATCACTCAGGCACCCATACTTCGCCTACCTGACTTTGGCAAGGTATTCGAGATTGCTTGCGACGCTTTAGATGTCGGTATCGGGGGTGTCCTTAGCCGGGAGGGTCATCCCATCGAGTACTTTAGTGAGAAGCTAAATGACGTGAGGCTTATATACTCCATGTACGAGCGTGAGTTCTACGCCGTCATTCAAGCTCTCAAACACTGGCGACACTACCTCCTTCATAAGGAGTTTGTACTTTTCTCGGACCATGAGGCCTTGAAGTATTTGCATTCTCAGTGAAAGCTGAGCGATCGACACGCTCGATGGGTCGAGTATTTGCAGGACTTCACCTTCGTCCTTCGCCATAAGAAGGGTAAGGAGAATGTGATTGCCGACGCGCTGAGTCGTCGAGTCCACTTGCTGAACCTCGTGAAGGTTCAGGTGATAGGATTTGAGTCCTTACTAGACTCTTATAGAGACTGCACGGACTTCGGCTGTGTCCTCCGTGCCCTTTTAGACGGCCTGTCCCGAGACCATAAGGACTTCCTCGTGGTCGATGGATTTTTGTTTTTCAAGAGCCGATTGTGCATACCACGCACGTCCCTCCGTGACTTCCTCACTTGGGAATGTCACGCAGGTGGTCTAGCCGGCCATTTTGGCTGTGATAAGACCATTGCGACGGTCGAGTACCAGTTCTACTGGCCCACCCTCAACCACGATGTAGGGAACATCGTCGCTTAGTGTCGAGTGTGCGCACTCGCCAAGCAGGTTAAGAAGAACGCTGGACTATACACGCCACTTCCAGTGCCGACCCGCCTGTGGGATGATGTCAGCATGGATTTCGTTTTAGGACTTCCGCGCACTGCACGACGACACGACTCGATCATGGTAGTCGTCGATAGGTTTTCAAAGATGGCGCACTTTGTGCCGTGTTCAAAGACCTCCGATGCCTCCAAGGTCGCTGACGTGTCGTTTTCGATACTTTGGCTTGGAATCAGCCTCAACTTTGCTTCGATTTTGCTTCAATATGGCCGCGATTTTCGCCTCAAGAAGTCCCATGATCGGGCCACGATCGGGCCTCGATCGAAGTCCTGGTAAGTCGTCGATCGTTCTCGGATTGCTTGAAGACGATTGCCTCCCTTAAACTCCCCGATCGCGGCTCGATCGCGCCGCGATTGCGGTTCGATCGGACCGCGATCGTGGAGTTCTTCCACGACGCTTCTCTACCGTCCGATGCGAATCACAGGAACCGTCCGATGTCGATCAGGTAAGCCGTCCGATCATATTAAAGCCTGCAATTTGATGACGATCGACCGCTTCTCGGGATGCCACGTGGCGTGAGGTAAGTCGTTCGATCAACATTTACTTAATCGCTTTTTACGCACGTGTTTTGATGACGATCACGTGGACTCCGGTCCACGCGATCCACGCTCTGCGATCAGCACCGGCTGGATCCGACGCCCGCCGTGCCGCCACGTCACCTACAAGGTAAGAACCGTGTGGGAACATAGTCCCACACGGAAGAAGTAAAAGAGCAGGACGCGTTTAAATAGGGGAAAAGATTCCCCTATTCCGTGACACGTGGCACCCCACACGGGCGCCCACGTGGCCTCGTGGCCGCCCTGCCACTTGGCGCGCCTCCTGCGTGGGCCACACGCGTCCTGCCACGTGGCCTCAGCGCCATGTCGTAACGGCGCGGTGGACTCGCGCGCCACGTCAGCCCTGACTGGGCCTACTCGCCACGTCAGCCGGCGCTCGCCACGTCAGCCGCAGGTAATTTCTCCCCCTTTTTTCGCGATTTTAACTAAGAAATTCCTTAAGAAATCGAATAAAAATCAGAAAAAAATAGTATAAAACTTCAGAAATTCATATTTCTCAAAATACAACTCCTTTTTAATCCAAATTTTCTCCATTGGATCACAAATTCTTTTCTTTTTAATATCATGTCATTTAAAATATGGTTTCAAGAAGGAAATAAAGATGAATTAAAATTTCATTAAATAAGTTCTAATTAAACATCCTAATTCATAAATTCATCCTAAAATCATCCTTCCAAACATTTACTAAAGTCAAAACTCATTTAATAACTGAGATTAACTTCTATTAATTGAAACAAAAGATTAATCATCTATTAAACATGAAATTATCCCTAATTTATGCATAAATATCAACTTTAGTGAAATGACATGCCAATGGAGAAAATTCCTAAAAAGTATGATAACATGCATCATATTCACATAAAATAAGCATGAATATGAGTTAATTAAGATAAGAATTCATGTTATAAATGCATGTTATCAGTCGCCGGCCTCTATTTCAGAGAGATCGTGCGCCTCCATGGACTACCCATGTCCATAGTCTCAGATCACGACGTACGATTTACCCGCCATTTCTGGAGGACTCTTTGGGGCTTACTTGGGACTAAGCTCAAGTTCTCCACTACTTATCACCCGCAGATTGACGGCCAGACCGAGGTCGTCAATCGTAGTTTAGGAAATCTACTTCGGTCTTTAGTCGGCGAGAGCTTGACCACTTGGGACCTGATCATACCCCGCACTGAGTTTGCCTACAATTCCTCGACTCACCGTACCACTGGCATGAGCCCCTTCGAGGTCTCCCACGACCAAGACCCCCGCAAGCCCCTAGATCCAGTACCCCTGGACCCTCATGTTCGAGTTTCCGAGGATGGAGTCGCATTCACCCAACACGTTAGTCAGTTGCGACAGGACATCTACAATAGGATATAGAGTCAAAATGCATTGTACAAGCAGGCTGCCGATAGGCATTGTCGACCCCGGATCCTCCAGGTGGGAGACCAGGTTATGGTGAGGTTGAGACCCGAGCGCTATGCTCCGGGCACTGCTATGAAGTTACACGCTCGTAGCGCCTGCCCGTTTCGCGTCCTTTCCCGGATAGGCGAGAACGCCTATGTCGTCGACATCCCTCATTCGTGGGGAATTAGCTCTACGTTCAATGTGGCAGATCTGGCATCGCACCAAGCCCCACCTCTTACATCTGATGGTGAGCCTTTACCTACCGGCCCTTTCTCCGAGAGAGAGTTTGCCATGGAGTCCACTCCCCCCATTCTACCTCCTGATTGGCATGAGCGAGTCGAGGAGATTCTTCGGGAGCTAATTGACTTTTCAGGGGATGGAGTTTCGCAGAGATTCCTAGTACGTTGGCAGGGTCGCCCGTTGGAGGGTGATGCTTGGATTTCGGAGGCGGACCTGGAGCGACTATGACCAAACCTGTTGGAGCCCCTCCCTTCTTCACTTGCCAACTCGTCGGAGTCGATTTCTTTCGACCCGAGGAGGATTGATGGTGAGCGAGGCCCACTGCCAGTAGCTCTAGAGACACCGGCAGCCCGAGTCCAGCCCGGTCGATGCGCGAAGACAAAAGAGCCCACCTTTTGGCACGCGGCCTAGCCGCGAGACGACACCGATCTACTCTTCTTCTTCTATTCTTCTTCTTCTCCTTGAATTATGAGGGTCTCGCACTTGTGTTTTAGCGGACCCACTTATGGTTTCTGTTTGTTTTCCCTTTTGGGTCTATGTAGGTCCCTATTCGGGAGGCCCACGTAGACCCAAAAAGAGAGGGCCTCAAGTAGGTCCACCCTCCCTTAGCCCACTTGTGGGCCCTATATAAGGGAGGGTAGGACCTCCCCTCAACCCTAGTGTTGTTTTGCGTCGCTTACAGCTGATACGAGTTTCTTAGTTCTCTTAGAAGTGTTGAAGAGAAGGAAGGTAAGGGAGATCGTGAAAAGTTGCGAGGGTTATCCCTCCCAACTGTGGACCGTTGGCAAGAGGAGCGCGGGAACTCACAGTGAAGAAAGGAAGGAAATCAAAGGCGCCGTACGAGCACCGCGAGCATACCCTCCCCTCTCCGCGTGTAGAAGTGCCACGACGCCCCCACGTTCCAGCAGCTGCACCCTCTTCTCGCCGCTTGCCTTCCCTTCTCCCTCCCGTTTCGTAGTTTATCTCACCCTAGAAGACCGAACGACTGCCGCGATACCATCGGTACCCCCTGCGGTTTGTTCACGGTCACGCGTGAAGCAGAACATCACTCCGTCGCGGTCGTCCATCTGACGCCCGACGTACCCCCGCCGAGGTAGGTGACGCTCGTCCTCTCCTCTCTTAACCATCTCTCTACTCCCTTTCCCGCACTCACCGCCATCTCCATTTCCCTTCTTGCTCGCACCCGACACCCGTACATCTACCAACCCTCCACATTCCCCCATCGTCTACTGCACCACGTCACACCCGTCCTTCCGCCCACACGCAATTTCTTTCCCTATCCTCCTTATTTCCCCGGCACTCCCATGACTGTTAGTCATAGGTTGCATTCCTCTTGCCCGTACAGTATCGGCACCCGATCGCGATATTTCTTCAGCTACGCCACTGCACGCCCCATCCACTTCCCTCACACGTTCACTCACCAGACCTAGAGCTCCTTCCGGGCGTTCCGCTGCCCTCTTCCCCACATCCCCCCTGTCCGCATTACTCCCTATCTCCCGCGTATTCACTTCCTCCCATCATTTCCCTTCCCACCACCGCGACTCTCTCCCCCTATGCAGCGTCACTTGTACCTGCGACTATCTGCTATGCGTGGCCTGGCCACTGATCATCTGGTACCCGTCCACTTCCCTCATTGTCTCTCTCTTTCCTAGGGTGAGCTCTCTATCGACCATCCTTGGATTGATGGAGACTCGAGACGTTGCAACCTACCATCCGACAACCACGATTCATCGCAACTGGACGGTCCGAGCTCCGGTTCCTCGCATCATTCTTCCTTGGACGCATTTGGTTGCGACGATTCTCAGTCCCGTCACGATCCGTTGGGCTACGCAGCCCTGAAGGTTAGCTCCGTTCCCTTCCCTATTTTAGTTTAAATACCTTTCGAAGGTTTTCCTCGTCTTGTCTCCACCGCTTTCAGATGAACGTAGACAAGATAGAACACATATTAGGATCGGGATTTCTGACGCTGCGTCAGGCCCGCCACTGATCGTGAGCAGCCACTTCTGGCCTTTCACGACGACTGTTCTGCCGTCTATTCGGACGTGGACTGACTAGGTCTCAGGTTTATCATCGTCGAATGTTTCCCCAGGTTGTTCGGAGTTGACATTGCCACTTGGTGCGTCTGCTTGTACTTAGATTAGGGAATTGACTTAGAGTCTCAGGTTCCTACACCATTACGCATCGGGCCGACTGGCTCGTCCACCGGACATTGAGTCTCATTGATCGGGCATGAGGGTCTGCATCCCTCGTCCTGCATCAATATGATCCGGCCCGTGGATCAGTCTACGGCATCAACATCAAAGGCTCTATTAGTGTTGGTGATAAGTTCATGTTGATGTCCGTCTTGCTTGGTTTAATCGGATCCGTCTATCTGCTTCGGTTATAACGGCAGATAGATGGACAACGTGGCATTTTTTCCGATGCCTAAAAGGAAATACGGACTGTGCGTATTCGTATGTACTGCGGCCTAAGTTCTTTTTTTCAAGAATATATACAAAAATCTTTTCCCCTTCTCTCTCTTGCAATCTAGGCTTTCTACAGGAGCAGATTGATCATCCAGAATCGAGAAGGTAGATTCAAGATCAAGGAGGAGCTTCATCGCCCTGGAATCATGTGGAGAGATTTCGAGAAAGGAGAAGCTTCCGCACGAAGAATCGTAAAGTTAGATATTTTAATTAGAACTCTAATCCCCACCGTCCAAAGCGAAGAGTTATAGAGGCGATTCCCTAAGGCCCGTGGGCATGACCTTTGTTGGGGGGGATTTTCACTTACTAGACCATCTTCTTTTTAGTCTTCCCGAACAGTGAAAGGTGTTATGGTTGGTACAGAAACGACGTTTGTAACAGATGCTGCTGGTATAAAGCCACATGCTTTGCGCTGTGCTTCCTCTGTTTACCTGCATCCAATGAGAGGAAGCCCATGGGATGTATGGAATAACACAAGATGTGACGACGCCTTCTCGTCTGTAGCCCGTCGTGTGTCTATAGTTCTTCATTTTTGTTTGTCTTTGTTTTTCTTTTACATCTGTTGCCCAAACATTTTTCTCGCTGGAGTGTTGTTTCTGTATGATTTGAAGTACAAAATGAGCTCACACAATCTTATAGAGACTGCTTCCAAGCAACTCAAGACTACACATGCCTAAGCTGGAAATAAGAGAGAGAGGATAGAAAGAAGATTCAATGAAAGACAAGAAATTTCTTTCTTGTATATTTCTCAATTATAACCCTTTAATTTATAGGCTTACAAATCCAGAAAATGACTCAAAAAAAGCCTTTCTTAGTGAATAAGAAAAGGTAAGTCAATTTTTGGCACACCCCCTTGGTGTAGAAGCTGCAGTTTTAATAGTACCCAAAATTTCTTAGTCTCTAATAAAATGATAATAGAGTTCTATATGCTTTGCTCTTCTATGAAACCTTGGAATTTTGGGCATTGATATAGTTGAATTTTTTCAATAGAAGATCACTTTTGGGCTTGATGCTACAAATTTAGTTATTCCCATAATACTTCTCATCTATAATTCTGCACACAATGTCGAAAGATATTCTACTTATAAAGATCGTAAAGCTGCCATCTCTTGCTTCTTTGAGGTCCAAGCTTCTACACCTAACCTTAAATTAAACTCAGATACACTAGCGCTCTTTCTATCATCATAGGATACAACACAATCAAAATTCCACTATCAAACCAAATTATAATCTGTGAACTTGTGATTTCCCAACTTCTCAAGTCATTCTCTCTTTCTTCTTCACCCTCTTGCTTCTTTTCTTTCTCCCTGGTTTAGATTTCCTTAATCATTCCTTCCATTACTTTTTGTACTCTGAATTTAGGATTCTTGCATCTATAGGTTTACTTAAATCATCTTTAATCCATTAAAATCCCTCCCTCTCACGGTCAACTCAAAGAGTTGACCACCAAACCTTCACCATTATTCTCATCTCTACTCCTATTATTGATATTGGCGTGCCCTAAAATCCTTGTGGATAGACCTAGGAAGCTATACATCCCAATTACACCTGTTGCTTCATAGTTTCCTAGCCTATAAATAGAAAATTTGTCTGGCTTAAACACACGACGACTTCGAGCTCAGTAGAAGCCCAAAGAAGACTTAACCCGAATGTTTGGGAGGCCGTGAAAGAATAAATTCTTAAATGCCTGAATGCAAAAATCATCTGTTCCATATCGGATAGCCAATGGGTGAGTCCAGTACATGTTCTTCTAAAGAAAGGTGAGGTAATGGTCACAATGAACGATAAAGGGAAGGAGATCTAGACACGCCTTTTGACAAAATGAAGAGTCTGTATCGACTATAGGAAGCTGAACTCCGCAACGAAGAAGGATCACTTCCCTCTACCGTTCATCGACCAGATCGTAGATTGAGTGGTATGATCAAGTTATTTTTGCTTCTTGGATAGATATTCGGGTTGTAATCAGATTGCAATCCATCCCGATGATCAAGAGAAGACAACATTCACATGTCTTTTTGAGACATTCTGATGAAGAATTATTTCAAAACATGAACACAAGGCTTCCAAGTGAACCAATATTCCTCCTTATTCATGATTTGAGAAATTATCCATTCATTTAAATGGATGAAGAAGACCTCTCTAAATAATTAAAGAGAGTATAGATCTTAAGGGAATTACCTTCCCTCCATTCCCTATTTTATACTGATCTAAAGATTGAGTTGGTCAAACATTTAATCCTTATCTTTAGAAACCTAGAATTCCTTGAGTGGACCAAGTCAACCACCCTTTTACCTTTGATATAGGTTCCTAATTTTCCAAACCATACCCACTATGTCATAGGTACCTTGTATATTTATAAAGTAATGATCTCAAGAAATTAATAGGAATCCTTTTGATACGAAATGTCCTTCTCTTTGAAAACCACCTTTAGATAGACTTGTAGGAGATCCATTTTATGAAATTACGCTATCTTTTGTTCTACTTCAAGACAAAATG
>JAHCZF010000076.1:0-25000 GCA_024174645.1 Lemna minuta
TTCAACAGAATATGTCAGGTCCTTGGGATGCTCCCTTGGCCCAATAAGCTTTTAATGGGCCTCCAATATAAATAGGCCCAGAATAATACAAAGTGGGTTCTTGGGCTACATTCTGGCCTACATCTCATTCAATTACAAACCATCGAGTTTGTTATATCTAATCCAAGTAAAAGCTACAACTAGGCACTCTAAGAAGATTAGATCCATTTCTCCCAAGATCTTGTTCTCATTTGAAATAATCTCGCCCTCAAACTTTGTTCTTGAGACCAAAATGAGATGCAAACTTGGTCCTCTTTCTAGACTCAATCCATGGCTTCTGAAATGAACTTTCATTTCATTTGAAAGTCAACAAGATCTTGTAACCCTCGTCTTAGTTATCAACATTAATTTCATATCTACCCCTTCTTTTTATTTGAATGTGAAAATTATCTTCAAATTATTTGTCGTAGTTGTACCTAAAACTTGACTTTTTGTGAATCATCACATTTATTTATGACCCTTGACTATATCCATGATGTGTTTTCATTATCATAAAGAGAAAAAAATCCCCTCCCCCTTGATGACGTGGCATTGGATGCATGCCCTACTCTTCAACAGTCACATACGCGGAGATTCCGGCGCCTAGTAATGCAACGGCGCCGCCGCCTCATCACCCGGTCACTTGACTGGTGAACCTCCACCCTACCCTCTTATTCAATGCAATTCCAAACGCATGCGCAATTAACTTCCCGCCCGCAAGAAGGATTGTCAACGCTCACTGCACGCCCTCCCTCAAAGCTGACGTCGCTCTCCAGATTGTGTCTCTTTCTCTCTCTAACTATTCTGTATAAGGACGAGTGCTTCTACTGGAAGAAAACCATGGCGCCGATCAAAATTGCTCTTTTGCTTTGCCTCTTCGTCTCCGCGACTGCGTGGAGGACAGAAGAAGAAGTACGCCAGCTGTACGAAGAATGGAGAGCGAAGCACCGGACCCACTCCGCGAATTTCGGAGAAGATAGTCGGCTCCGCCGCTTTGAGATCTTCAAGGATAATCTCCGTTACATCGACGAGCATAACCGCCAGGAGAATAATCATTCTTACGAGCTGGGACTCAACTGTTTTGCGGATCTCACTAATGAAGAGTTCAGATCTGTTTATCTTGGGAAGAAGAGCAAGCCGGCGAGGAGGGAGAAGGTGAGTGACCGTTACAAGGTCGTTGATGGAGAGAAGCTTCCGGCACAGGTCGACTGGAGGAAGAAGGGTGCAGTTCCTCCTGTCAAAGATCAAGGCAACTGCGGTAATTTAAATTTTATTTTAACGATGTTGGGGTTGGGGCTTTTGGGCATTTTCTCCGGGATTAATGGATTTATGGGTCTTTTCTTAATGGGCCGAAGGAAGCCTTTGTTACGTAATGGAATCATTCGATTTTGGGCTTTTTGCTTGACGGGCCGAAGAGGGTCTTTGTACTCTGGAACTGCTGGATTTTGGGCTTTTTCTTAATGGGTCGAAGGGAATTTTTGTTACTCTAGAATTAACAGATTTTGGCCTTTTTCTTAACGGGTCGAGGCGTCCATGTTGATTGTACAGTTGTACTCGGGAATTGAAGGATTTCGTGCTTTTTCTTGATGGGCCGGGGAGTGCTCGTTAATTGTTAACTACGGAATTGATGGACTTTGGGCTCTTTCTTAATGGGCTGCAGGGAGTTGCTGGGCTTTCTCGGCAATCGGTGCGGTTGAGGGAATCAATCAGATCGTGACCGGGGAACTGATCACACTGTCGGAGCAGGAGCTGGTGGACTGCGATACTTCGTACAGTGAAGGGTGCAACGGGGGGTATATGGACTACGCATTCCAGTTTATTATCAAGAATGGGGGAATTGATACCGAGGAGGATTATCCGTACACGGCGACGGATGGGCAGTGCGATACCGCGAAGGTAAAGCCATCTTTCTTTCTGCTTCTGTTTTTCTATCATATTTTTCTGGATTTTTCTGGATTTCTCGGATTTTGTCGTTCCAGTTGAAAGCCCATGTCGTGACGATAGACTCGTATGAGAACGTGCCGGCAAAGAGCGAGAAGGCTCTTCAGAAAGCTGTGGCGAATCAGCCGGTCAGCGTCTCCATCGAGGCGGGGGGACGGAGCTTCCAGCTTTATAAATCGGTGGGTCAACGAGTCGATATCGGGCCTCTCCTCGGGTGTCTTCTTGGGCTCTTTGGGCAGGCTTCTTGGGATTCTTCCCAGGCGTCTTCTTGAGCTCCTCGGGGATCTTCTTGGACTTCCACTTCCACTTCCATTCTTCCTCTTTTTTTCTTCGTCCTCCTCTGAGCCACCGGTCAACGCCTTGCAGGGCATCTTCGACGGAAAATGCGGCGTCGACCTAGACCACGGAGTCGTGGCGGTGGGCTATGGCACAGAGAAAAACAAGGACTACTGGATCGTCAGAAACTCCTGGGGAGACACCTGGGGAGAAGCCGGCTACATTAGAATGAAGCGCAACCTCGCCAGCTCCACTGCTGGCAAATGCGGCATCGCCCTCGAACCTACGTACCCGATAAAGAACAGTACCAACCCGCAAACGTCACCACCTTACCTACCACTTTCATCGTCCTAAATTCCTATTGCTTTCGTCGTCGTCTTCGTCATCCAAAACTCCTATCATTTTCATCACTGTCATCATCAATAAAGTCATCATTGTGATCAAGCCCATCGTCAATCGCCAATGGATTTCACTCAATCTCGATCGATTAGTGATTTCTACGTTGCTCCCCCACTAAACTATGTAATTCAAGCTTAGTACATGCCCCTTCTGCACCTCATATGCGAGTAGTGTGATGTCATGGGGCAATGTTGGCACGTCAATATTTTCACTAAAATATTCCTAAGTATTCATTTGAAACCTTTTAAAAACCCATAAAACAATAGAAAAAAAATCGAGGAAATCCATAAAAACAATCTCTCAAAATGTAGAAAATTCATCTTTTTTCAAGATCTAAATCTTTTTCATCCATAATTTTTTAATAAAATTATCTGAAATTAAAGTATCCATAAGACATTTAAGTTAATAAATAACAAGAGAATAAAATGTTTTCAAAGGATCTCTTGTTTGACTTAGAAAGTAAAACTAGCTCAAACTAAAGATTGATTTAATATAAAATTTCTCATTAATCTCTTATAATTCATAATTTATTAAAATACATATTAATAACTCAGAAAATCAAGATATTAAGGCTAATGACTAAATATTCTTGGTCTTTGAAAAATCAAAGTTACGAATTATGCAAAATCAGTCTTAAATAATGCATATTGAGACTTTAAGAGAAATAACATAGAATAGAATGCATGATAAAATGCACTGAGAGAATGATAACATACATCACAGATGTATGTAGTGTGCATTCAAATCCAACAATGGTCATGAAATTGCTATCACAAAGTTCATGTTATCAACTAGCTGCATGAACTACTTGGGTGGACTCCTCTCTTCTTTCACATCAACAACTTCACCATCCCGAGCTCCCTACACTTTGGCAAGCCCTTCTACCAATTACTATTTCTTTATTTTAGTGTGAGTCATGTTAGTTAGACAAATATCATGGTGTGCCTCATAATCGACTTAAGATTTGTTAAAAGCACTTCTCTACTTGTTATATTTGGTTCATTGAAATGTTTAGGGGCCTTCTCATTCGATGTAGCTACTTGATTTTTAACCATTACATTACACTGTTCTTGGATTTACCTATTGATAAGTCCAAAAATGGTGTAAAAATAAATCGTTGATTAGGGCTTTTTAGACTTATGCAAATACATTTATAATTCACCTTAAACACTAAACACGATGTATAGAGTGAGCAAGGGGTCGAACCATAGAGAGTAAGGTTATTGATCTAAACTTCACTTTTAGTAAAATAGGGAAGAAATAGGGTAGAAACAAGGAGCAAAATAGATGAGACAGTAAGAGAGAAAATAGAAAGCGGAGCGGATGTTGAGGTTTTCAACCTTCTCGCAAAGATTGAAATCCTCAATATCAGAGAAGATACTTTTATCGTTGGTTTGATTAATAGATTGATATAAAAGGAAGGAATGGTCTTAAGATTAACACATAAACCCTAAGTGTCAGTTGATCCGTCTAATCGGGACGCAGTCATCATCATTCTACTGGAGCTTGAATTAGTGCCCAAGCCTGGCGTCTATCAAGGTAGAACAGTGAGCTGAATGAACAACTAGAACTCGCATAGTAGCAACCCTGCCCCCTATCCTCTGTCCTCGCGGGCCTCGGACCATCCCCCTAGCCTTGAGCGGGCTCTTAATGACATTGCCCTCTAACTTTGCTCGAGATTGATTCAACCGATGGCGATTGATTCCTCTTCTAGTGGTGCTCCCAGTTCACATGATTATCACCCGGGCTCGTACATTCCGCTCGAGATTGATTCAACCGATGACATGGCCCTTTTTACTCGGTCAAGTGACAATCATGATGAACCGGAAGAAACCCACTATTACAAAGCGGAGTCAAACACAATTCTAAAACATGATAAGAATATAAAACCTGATCCACCGATGCTCCCTTGGCCTTTCGACACGAGACACTCTTTGCCATGGAACAAGTGATCACGAAGAAGATATGAAGAAGCAAGTCGAGTATCTAGATGCACTCGGTTCGTCACACCGCACAATCCTAGAGACTAGGCGAGTGCACAAGAACATAAGAAGAACAAAACAATAGCAAAACATACCAAAGATAGTTGATCCCTAATTGACAACCTCCATAAGGAGGCTAACTAGAAGATAAAAAAAAAGGTCCTCCCGTGCCCTATTATAGACCAGGAGGCATGGATGGAAATAGGAGAGAGAGAGAAAGTTGCCCCCAAATTTTGGGCTTGATCCGCCTTCTGGATTGTCGGATATCGAGCCTGGAAGTTGGAGAAATCTCGACCCTTGATTAATTCTCTCTCCTACTTGGACTGGGCACGGATTGATGACATGACAGTGGCTTTCCATGCCTTAATTTTCCGTGAACGAGGATAACTACCGCTCCGATCCGTGTGAAAACATTATGTGCAATCATGGGTCGACACGTCACGTCAGGCGTTAGCGATCCTCCTGCAACGTCCTTGTCCAATCCCCTTTTGTCCAATCCTCGCTCCTACAAAATGAATTACAAAAGAAAAATATATCTTTGTCTTATTAGGCGGGAAAAAGTCCCTCCTTTTTTTTTCATTGGCCGCCGCCCTCCTCGACTGACGTGTCTTGATTAAAGTCCGCAAATTAAAAGAGGAGTGCCCAATCATTGGGCCAACGTCCAATGATCGTTTTAATTTCTAGACTTTGAATGGTTCAGATCGTAACACGTGTCACGATCTGATTAAATCTGCAAAAAGGCTTAATTAAATCATTATAAAAATTATAAATGCCTTTAAATATTTATTTCTCTATGATTTTGAAGTCGAAAAATTACCAAAAAATACAAGAAAATGGGGAAAAATAAGAATTTTGTTGTAAAGCCAGAATTAATCATTTTGATTTAGTGCAAATAAGCATGTAAAATAGTGAGAATAAGCAAGGGTATGTAAAATAAGCACGGGTATCGTCCTTTCTTCTTTGACAACACATGCACAACAACATTGCTCACATAGGCTAGGAAATAGTGAGTGAACATGCATACCTACTCTAGGAGATGTTGAGCAAACACGTGCATCTAGGTTAGGATGTGTTGACCTAAATGGGGCAAGAGTAGATGTGAAGGAGAGAAGAAAAACCTTATGAAATATTTATATATATAAAGAAAACTTAGGAATGTCAAGGATAATGTAGGTGATGGAGCGAGGAAGGGTAAGCAACGTTTTAAAATTTAAACTATCATTTGAGAATTCCATTTGATAAAATTTAAATTATCATGTGATAGGCATAGGCATATACATATATTTATGGTTCCCCTCCAACCACTCAAACCCTTCTAAACCTCATGATAAAAAGCCTTCCATGGATGAACTATGCTATATGCTAACACTTGTCCCTCATTCTTACACTGCTCCCTCTAATAAATTCTTCCCTTGATTGAGCCCTAGAAGGCCTCCTTTGATGTGATATCCACCTATGAGAACAATGTTCTTATCCCCCTATGCACAACTCAAATTGACAAGGCTTCCAAGTTTATATATCCACTTTATTCGCTGCATCTCCCCTACCACCTTGTAATTTTCTTTCCATCATGTTTCCCAAAGAGTATGGACTTTGTACCTCTTCAGAGAGCAGTCCACCGTAGTGTCAGCCACTGCAAAAGAAAGACCTTTGTTATCAGTGGGGAAATGCCAAAATGATTCAATGGTTATTTGAAAAACAGACCTAACAGGCCTAGATCAAAGATACATCTCTTTAAGGGGCATGCCATGAGGCTTGGGCCTAAACTCCATAAAGCTTCCTGAAAATCCCAGATGAGGTGGCCACATATGATAATCTAATCGATTATCAAAAAACGGGAAATACTTTTCTTGCTTACCTTTAGTGATGTTGTGGCCGCATGGATGATGACCGCATTGCAGATGACATCATACGATTTCATGACCATCATTTCCTCCTCACTCTGTGCAAGCACATGCTATTCGAACTAAAATATCCTCACACTCCCACTTGTGGATTGCATGGTTGGTGCACCAAGGATGGGCCTTAGAAAAAATCAAGTTCACTTCATCAATAAAAAGTATAATAATCACACAAAATGTAGAAAGGTGCACAAGTGTACCGCAAGCTCACGTGCCATGTACGAGGTCGGCCACTTCTCCCAACCGCGACTAGGCACTTTGAATTCTCCTCTCAAACATTAATATTCTTCTTCTCCTTTGAAAATTGTCCCTCATACTGTTTTCCATGTTTTTTTGATTCCGTTATCTTTTCTTCCTCTTTTTCTTCTTCCCTCTGATTTTTTACCAGAGTACTCTTTTTTTTCTCTTTCCTTTTTTTCTTTTTTTTTTTATCATTGTCCTCCAACACGTAATTCCGGTTGTCTCTTCTTTTTCAAATTCTTCCATCTTGCTTTTTTTTTCTTTCTTTTTCCTTTCTCCATCCACATTTCTCGTTGCATCTCCCCTACCGCCTTGTAATTTTCTTTCCATCATGTTTCCCAAAGAGTATGGACTTTGTACCTCTTCAGAGAGCAGTCCACCGTAGTGTCAGCCACTGCAAAAGAAAGACCTTTGTTATCAGTGGGGAAATGCCAAAATGATTCAATGGTTGATTTAAAAAACTGACCTAACAGGCCGAACATGAAGATACATCTCTTTAAAAGGCATGCCATGAGGCTTGCGCCTCAAAATCCTCAAAGCTTCCTGAAAACCCACCATCAGTTGGCCACATATGATAATGCAATTGATAATCAAAAACCAGAGAATACTTTTCTTGCTTACATTTAGTGATGTTGTTGCCGCATGGATGATCACCGCACTGTGGATGACATTCCAGCATCTCATGACCATCATTTCCTCCTCATCATCATTTCATCCTACTCAAACACATAATCTTGGTTGTCCTTTCTTTTTTTCATATTCTTTTTTTTTTCTTTTTTTTCTTTTTTTCTCTTTTTTTCTTTTTTCTTTCTTTTTTTCTTTTTTTTTCTTTTTTTCTTTTTTTTCTTTTTTTCTTTTTCTTCCTTCTTTTTCCTTTCTCCAATCACTTTTCTCGTTGCATCTACCCTACCACCTTATAATTTTCTTTGCTTCATGTTTACCATAGAGTATGGATTTTGTACCTCTTCAGAGACCACTTCCCGATAGTGTCAGCCACTGCAAAAGAAAGACCTTTGTTATCAGTGGGGAAATGCCAAAATGAATCTATGTTGATTTAAAAAACTGACCTTACAGGCTGAACATGAAGATTCATCTCTTTAAAAGCCATGCCATGAGGCCTGCGCCTCAAAATCCTCAAAGCTTCCTGAAAACCCTCCATCAGTTGGCCACATATGATAATGCAATTGATAATAAAAAACCAGAGAATAATTTTTCTTGCTTACATTTAGTGATGTTGTTGCCGCATGGATGATCACCGCACTATGGATGACATTCCAGCATCTCATCACCATCATAATCTTCATCATCATTTCATCCTACTCAAACACATAATCTTGGTTGTCCTTTCTTTTTCATATTCTTTCTTTTTTTCTTTTTTTTTCTTTTTTTCTCTTTTTCTCTTTTTTTTTTTCTTTGTTTTTTTCTTTTTTTCTTTTTTTCCTTTTCTTCCTTCTTTTTTCCTTTCTCCAATCCCTTTTCTCGTTGCATCTACCCTACCACCTTATAATTTTCTTTGCTTCATGTTTACCATAGAGTATGAATTTGTACCTCCTTAGAGAGCACTTCTCTGTAGTGTCAGCCACTGCAAAAGAAAGACCTTTGTTATCAGTGGGGAAATGCCAAAATAAATCTATGTTGATTTAAAAAACTGACCTTACAAGCTGAACATGAAGATTCATCTCTTTAAAAGCCATGCCATGAGGCCTGCGCCTCAAAATCCTCAAAGTTTCCTGAAAACCCACCATCAGTTGGCCACATATGATAATGCAATTGATAATAAAAAAACCAGAGTATACTTTTCTTGCTTACATTTAGTGATGTTGTTCCCGCATGGATGATCACCGCACTGTGGATGACATTCGAGCATCTCATTACCATCATTTCCTCCTCGTCATCATTTCATCCTACTCAAACACATAATCTTGGTTGTCCTTTCTTTTTCATATTCTTTCTTTTTTTCATTTTTTCTCTTTTTTCTCTTTTTTTTCTTTTTTTTCTTTGTTTTTCTTTGTTTTTCTTTTTTTCTTTTTTCCTTTTTTTCTTTTTCTTCCTTTTTTCCTTTCTCCAATCCCTTTTCTCGTTGCATCTACCCTACCACCTTACAATTTTCTTTGCTCTATGTTTACCATAGAGTATAGATTTTGTACCTCTTTAGAGACCACTTCCCTGTAGTGTTAGCCACTGCAAAAGAAAGACCTTTGTTTTTTTTTTTGAAAGAAAGAAAGAAGGGCCCCCTATATGGAGCCCCCCCATTGCCATTGAACTAATGACTCAAAATACAAGGTCAAGAGCTACAAGGGAACAACAGTCGATGGGCCGAGGCCGGCTCGATTCCAAGTAAAAACCAAACCCCCCACGTCATGCAGAACTGCATCGGCGGAGGGGTTACGACCCCTGAAGATGACCTCGTTCCGATGGATCCACAGCATCCATAGCGTGGCGAAGATGAGCTGCCATTCGGCAGCCCTCCGGTAAGGGCCGTCCGCCACCGACCTCCAAAAAGCATCCAGTGAGGATAGCGGGGGACGACATACTTTAGTGGATGCCCAAACCGCCCGAGCAATCGGGCACTTGACGAATATGTGGTCGCAATCCTCCAAGGATGCCCCGCACATCGCGCATTCAGCCGATGAAGTGGGGATCCAGCCCTGACGTAGAGCTCTAGTCATCAAACGCCGGCGAAGGAGCAGCCATAGAAAGACATGGATCTTCAATGGGATGCGGCTTCTCCCAACCCGTCTCCAGAGCCACAAGAACAACTGGTCCTCCGATCCAGCCCTGACCCGGAGAACGACGGTAGATTGCTTGGGAGGAGAACTTTGGCTCGCCCCAGATCCATCGGTCGCCACCTGCTGCCGGTCGCCAGGGGAGCAAGTATTCCTGCATTCGGAGGAAGTCAGTCGTCCGCTGCTCGGACAGTGCAGCTGGCAGTGGTGGGGCCCAAACTCCGTGCCATGAGTGTCGCACCGAACACTCCGGGTCAGGTGCAAGAGCGAACAAGTGAGGGAAGGATTGTCCAAGACGTCCATCTCCCGTCCACTCATCCCTCCAGAATTAGAAGGACTCCCCAAAGCCCAGCTGAGGGATGAAAAAAAGGCTGCACCGTCGGGAAGATGGGCCTCAGGGAGGACATAAAGGCTGAGTCACCTTTCCGCGGGGTCTCCCAGGTGTGCCAGTCTAGCAAGTCACCGTATCCGTCCTGTAAAATCCTCGTGGTGAGGTCCCCCGGCGGCTGCATCAGTCTCCACACCCACTTGGTCAGGAGCGCCACGTTGGTGTGCTGAAGCTGACGCACACCCAAACCGCCTTGGGAAACTGGCCGGCAAACGGTCTCCCACACCACAAGCACCGCGCCTAGACCCGGATCTAGCTTGGGTCCATGCCAAAAGAAGCCTCGCATGACTGTCTCCAGCCGTCGTCGGACGCCCACCGGCATCCTGAAGATGGACATGAAGAAGGTGGGAATGGCTGACAACACGGCCTTGAGCAAGACGAGATGACCACCCCGAGATAAGATGCGTGTCATCTAGCCTCCTAGTCTTGACTCCACCTTCTCAATCATTGGCTGCCGGCTTGTTCTGAGGAGTCGACAATCCGCAAGAGGCAAACCGAGGTACCAAATTGGTAACTCGCAAATCGGTGTCACCAGGATCCGAGAGCAGCCCGCCACCTCCTCTAGAGAAAGCCCAAAACCGATGAATGCCGACTTCGCCCGATTCAGGCGTAGGCCTGAAAAATCCGAGAATATATCCATCATTGTGGAGAGTGTATGCGTCGCCGCCCATGACCCCTCGATGAAGAAGGTCTTGTCGTCGACGTAATTGCAGCAAGGGAATGCCCCCGGGATACTAGGAGATTGAAATCCTACTAGGTGACTGATAATATGTATTTATAACTTAATTTCTTATCCTAATTAACTCATATTCATGCTTATTTTATGTGAATATGATGCATGTTATCATACTTTTTAGAAATTTTATCCATTGGTATGTCATTTCACTAAAGTCGATATTTATGCATAAATTAGAGATAATTTTATGCTTGATTGATGATTAATCTTTTGCAAAGTTAAAATTAATAGAAGTTGATCTATTTTCTTAAATTACTTTGACTTTAGTGCATATTTTGAAAGATAATTTCAAGATGAAAATGTGATTAAGAAGATTGCTTAAGAAATGAGTAAGTGATTTTTAATTCTTCTTAATTTATTCTTTGAAAGTATATTTTAGATGACATGATATTAAAAAGAAAGGAATTTGTGATCCAATGGAGAAAATTTGAGTTAAAAAGGAGTTATACAAATGAATTTATGAATTTTTTAATTTTATAATATTTTTCTGGATTTTATTTTGATTTTTCAGGATTTAGTTAATCGTGCGAGACCCACAGAAGTGACGTGGCACGATGCGGACACATGGCGGGGCCACGTAAGCCCACATGGATGCCTACGTGGTGCCTACGTGGCGTGAACAGTGATATCGGACGGTCAGGATTAAATCGTGCAATCGGACGGTAGGGATTAAATCGCACAATCGGACGGTCGGGATTAAATCGCACAATCGGACGGTCAGGATTAAATCGCGCAATTGGACAGCTGAAATCACACGGATTTGAATCCGCGTCATGGGCCACGATCCCACCGATTACGTGCGATCTAACGGCTGAAATTACACGGAGTGAAATCCACGTCACGAGCCATCAATTTTGCGCGATCCGACGGCTGAAATCATACGGAGTGAAATCCGCGTCATGGGCCACAATCCACCAATTTCGCACAAACTTCTCTATAAATAGATCTCTATCAACTTCTCTCCCTTTGTAAACTTAACTTTTGATCGATTCGTGAAGTAAATTAAGCAAATTTTGAGGAAGATATCTAGTTCATCGTGACCTGCCCCCGTGTTTAGACTCGATTGCGGAGCAATTGGAGCGGGATTGATCACGAAATTTCTCCTTGATTTCATCGAATTTTCCCCTTCAATTCTGAATGTCCACGAGGAAGAATACGAGCAAATTCGCTTCAATCCACGAGAATTGAAGTCCCATTCTTGTGGCAATCGGGTTAGTAGTGAGATTTGATCGATTATCAGGAGGTAATTTGAGTTTTTATTAGATTTAGAAGTTTAATTTTGCAAATTAGTTCTTGGTGTTCTTCATTTTTCCTAATTTTCAGTCTGAAAAATCACTGATTTTGAAAAAAAGGATATCTCTCTGATTATAATTCCAAATCACTTGATTCTGGTTTCAGTGGATTCCTCTTTTCTTCAGCTTTCCGTGGATAGCAAATTCATCGAATTCCGAGTTTATTTGACCCTCCAATTTGACATTTAATCGAGGACTGTTTATCTTTTATCAGAAGTCAAACGTTGACTTTTGGGGTCAATTACTTTTAATTTAAAAATTAGAATTCAATCATTTTAGTCTTTTTAGATTCCTCTAGTTCTTAGCTTTCCATTGACATATAAATTGCAAGATTTAGATTTCATTTGGCTAGTCAATTTGAAGATTTCCTCTGAGGTGTTCATTTCGAGAATTTTCTAATATTTGATTTTCAATAATTAATAGTAAATCCATTTCTTATCCAAAAATCACGAATTATATATCAATAAATTTCATTTTCTTTGTAGTTTTCAAATATATAATTTTCGTAATTTTCTGGACTCTGTTTGTTTTGTGATTTTACAGAACACATACTGTTAGTCAAAGTGAACGCTTTGACTTTGACTTTTGACTTTTCTTTGTCAAACCCGAGAAATAAATTCTTAAAACTTCTTATTTAGCTTATTTATATCATTTCTACTCATTACTTCTTATTTTTACTTATTTAAAACATCTTTTAAACCTAAGTTTGACCAAGTCAACTCTGCGATTAAAGTCAACCCTACTCTCTGTGGATCGACCCGATACTTACACATTACTTGATTTTATATCTTATCTTTGTGAGTTCGGTTTGACTTACGTTTTTGTGTTTTAACGACGCACGAAAACGCTTCGTCAGTGACCCTTGTGGTACAATTGTCCGGTACATATCACCAACGCGTCCACCGCCAGAATGAAAAGTAACGGGAACAGAGGGCAGCCCTAGCGCACACCACGTTGGGGATGCATCCAGCCACCCTAAGGATGCCCGTTCACGAGGATGGCAAATGTGAGGGTCGTCAGACACTACTTCACCCATCGAATCCATGTCTCCGGAAAGCCTCGCCGTTGACGGACGTTCCACAAAAACTGCCAATCCAAAGAATCATACACCTTGGAGAAGTCCACCTTTCACATAAAGCCCACGGTGCACTCGCGACGCCATGCAGCGACTATCTCCTCCATAATCACAATGACATCTGTCATTTGCCTCCCCGGCAAGAAGGCGGGCTGAAACGGGCTGATTAATGCCGGAAGGACAGACCTGAGCCGATTGGCCAACACCTTGGCAATAATAAGGTAAATAGAATTCGACAGGGAAATTGGCCTAAAATCTCCAATTTGTTCAGCTCCTTCGACCTTTGGGAGCAAGATGATGTACGCTTTGTTCAGACGGTCCATGTTGCATTGGCCACTCCTGAAATCTTCGATTGTTGACATAACCTCTGCCCTAACGACGTCTCAGCATTCGAGATAGAAAAACATCGGGATGTCGTCCCGGCCCCGGGGCACCTTTAGGGTTTAGGCCATGTATGGCACTTCTGACTTCTTCTTATGAAAACGGGGCTATTAAGTCTTGGTTCTACTCATTAGTGAGTATCGACGCCCCCGTGGTCCCGCCATCGCCAATGATTCGGTCGGCCCCGCCGATAGAACTCCCGAAAGTGATCCGCAGCGGCCTACCCAATTTCTGACTGGTCACTGAAGGTGCGGTCGCCAATCTGCAGTTTGCGGATGCAATTCTAACGACGCCTCCCATTCGCGGCCATGTGGAAGAATCTCGTATTGGCGTCCCCGGTCGAGAGCTATAACTGACGTGATCTCTGTCGCCAATCCATCTCTATTTGGAGGTCCACCTCTGCAACCGTATTTTAGCACGCCTTCCTTTCCTGTACTTCCTCCACCCTAAGGAGTCTCGAGTCCTCGATCACATCCAGGCTAGGACTCGTGCGAGGGCCACCTCTCTGTCCTGTGAACGTGTTGTGCGAAGCTGACGTCAAATGTCCACTAGATGGTGCCGTAATTCCATCAACTTGGAGGCGAGCTTATCCGATGCTGAGCCAAATGTCAGACGGGACCGCCACCATCCACGTATGTCCTCTTTGAACTTCTGATCCCGGAACCACTGATCGTTCCATCTTGAAGTACGTGGGCCTGAACTCGCCCACCTTCGCTGACCAAATGATGGGCGTGTGATCCGAAAGAGGGCGGGGGAGAGCCGAGACCTCCGCAAAAGGAAACATGGCCAAAAACTCACCTGAACACAGGAATCGGTCTAGCCGCGATTGAGAAGATGGCCCTCTCCATGTAAACCGTCGGTCCAATGGGCCCATCTCGACCAGGCCCAGTAAATCCAACACCTCCCAAAACTGAGTGGACCCCGGGTCACATCCACCGCCTCCATTTGGACGGTCGTCAATCCGTAAAGTAACATTGAAATCACCGCCGATCAAAAGCGAGATCGCCAGGAAGGCCCCATGGAGTTGTCTCAAATCTTCCCATAACTCATTAAGTCTGCTTGGGTTAGAAGGGCCATACACCAAGGCCACCACACAAGAGGTGTCATCCCTTCTGTTCTTCAAAGCGGCCGCCACCACGTGTTGTCCTCTCCACACGTTCAGCTGGTTGAAAAGGTCTTCCTTCAAAGCTAATAAAATGCCACCTGATCTTCCCGATGCTGGTATGTCGACGTAGGCCGTCGCACTACCCCATCCAAGTGACGTCTAGGTGCGCGGCTCGACTTGGGATATAATTGTCTCTTCCAAACAGATAATCTCCGCCCCCCATTGCCGGAGGTATCGGCCCACGATTCCTCGTCTTCGGTCATCGCGAAGCCCTCTTACATTCCAACTGATGCACTTCATTGGGCACACAGCGAGTCTCCGCGGTTAGCCCTCATATCCTCTCCAACTAGTGATGCAGTTAACATCACAACCGTGTCTGGGATGAACGGTGCGGGCTGCTGCTCCTCCCGTGGTGGGGTATGTCACTGGGCCATCTCATCCCGTGGCCCGGATGGTCCCAAGGCATCCAACTGAGGGATGACTGTCGAGTCCCAGGACCGTAAGGTTACCCATTGCTTCGCAACCTGCTTCAAGAAAACCAGTTGTCCACTCTAGAGGAGCCAGACGGTGTTTGATTACGTCTTCTGAAATGACGCAGCAGAAAGGAGTCACTTGAGTCGTCTGTCCGAGCCGCCGGTATCTCCTCCGGGAGTACTGGTTCAATCGGCGGCGTCGATGGAGAACTAGCGATACAATCCATCTCTGGGCGCTCCAAACTATTCGGTGCTAGGAGAGTGTCTGTTCTCCGACGGTTGTCCTTCCACGATGAGCGTTGGCTCCCCGGTGGTTCGGCTGGAGCTGGAGGCAGAATGGGGAAAGGTAGACCGAGGTGGGGGCGGCGACAATGCAGCAAACGTGACCCTCGTCTTTTTCTGCCCCCACCCGTCACCACCGAAACGTTCCGAGGAATCTCTTCATTGCCGTTAACTTCGACGTCCAGGCATAAGCAGTTGGGATCCCCAATTTGGAGACCGTTGCACACAATTTTATGAAGTGTGCCAATGGGTCGTAGTAAAAATTCGAGGTGCGACCATGTCCGAAGCCCAAATGGGACGCCCCGGACCTCCAGCCTTTGTGTTAATCTCTGCATGGCGACTGCTCCCATCCGAAGGTTGGGGTTTCCTCCACTTAACTGAGCCGCCCCCGGAGTCTGTTGTGTGGTGTCAAGAAGCCGTTTCTAGTCCTCCTTTGGCAACTTCCGAATAAAAAGGTCCCCCGACAAGAGGCGGTGTACGTCTGGGCTTGGCCTCTCTATGGTGATGGTCCGCAGTCCTTCCAGAATGTACTCTAAAGATGGCTCCTCGCCCCGCACTTCACCAACCAGACAGTCGAACAACCCAATACTCGCTAGGTTGAAGCTCTGCAGCCTCCGGGATGGGCATGAAGCTTGGCGGTGACCTGGCTAGAGGCAGAGGCGACAGGTGACCAGGTCCCGGCAGTCTCGTATGTTGTGTCCCCGGCCCAGACACCGGAGGCACCACCGCTCTACCGTGGGATCCACTAGCCTGATCGGACCCACCGGGCGTTTAGCCGACTGCAGCCCCAAAGTACGTGTCTGGCTACTTTGGCGTGTCGGTCTCTGTCTAACCACCTGGGCGTACAACCCGACGTCCCTGTCTTTAACTCCGACCCCCGTGTGATCTGGTGGCAGCGTTGCCGACCCAAGTGGAGTCACCGGCAGTGACTGCGCCTGTGATGGCGGCATTGGTGGTAGCGGCTTCGACAACGGCAGTGACGGTATGCGCGTCAACGACAGAGGCGACTGCTGCAATGTCTTCTTCAACAGCAGCGACGATGGCAGTGGCAACAGTGTTGCCCGGGGCTTGACTGGCGGCGGCAAGTGGCCTCGTGGATCTCGTAGGCAGCGGTTGTCACGGTTGCGACTGTCAAGGTTGTGGTTGTCACTGCGACTGATGTTGCGGCTACGGTTTTCAGGCGGCGAGTGGCCCCTTGAGCCTTGTTGGTGGCGGTTGTCAAGACGGCGACTGATGTTTCGGTGGTTGTGGCTACGGAATTTTTTAGAGGCGGTTGTCAAGAGCGGGTCATGAAAAACAGGGGATCTCCCGCAATGTGGGCAACCCCTTCGGGGAAAACCTACCAGCTGGGCGTCGTCCTCTTCTCCCCGCGATCGCACGAAAAAGAGGGCGATGGGGAGTCTTTCTTCCGCAGCCCCGAAAATGAGACCGGCCCCGAAAAAGAAAGACCTTTGTTATCAATGGGGAATTGCCAAAATGAATCTATGTTGATTTAAAAAACTGACCTTACAGGCTGAACATGAAGATTCATCTCTTTAAAAGCCATGCCATGAGGCTTACGCCTCAAAATCCTCAAAGCTTCCTGAAAACCCGCCATCAATTGGCCACATATGATAATGCAATTGATCATCAAAAACCGGAGAATACTTTTCTTGCTTACATTTAGTGATGTTGTTCCCGCATGGATGATCACCGCACTATGGATGACATTCCAGCATCTCATTACCATCATTTCCTCCTCGTCATCATTTTATCCTACTCAAACACATAATCTTGGTTGTCCTTTCTTTTTCATATTCTTTCTTTTTCTCTTTTTTCCTTCTTTTTCTTCCTTCTTTTTTCCTTTCTCCAATCCCTTTTCTCGTTGCAACTACCCTACCACCTTACAATTTTCTTTGCTCTATGTTTACCATAGTAACGAGGATTCCCCTAGTAACGGCGAGCGAACCGTGCGTTTTTAGCGAAACTTTGTAGGGTGGTATCTGGGGTGGAATGAGGAGCGCACACAAAATTTCGGGCCGATCCGAGGTCGTTTGGCGGGTGAACCCGCGTTTTGAAAAAACTGCAAACGTTTGGAGGTTACCGGCAGAATTTCGGATTGGAATGGTCGTCGATGGCCAGCTCCGATTGGGCTGAAATTTTGTGTGGGAACGTTTCTAGGGTATAGAAACATCCCCTCAAAATCTCGCGCAAGGCGCACGCGCCGTTTGGGAGATGCTTCAGAAATGCGGGGGCGTCGTGGGGGCGTCGTGCACGTTTCGTGGGCATTTGGCCCGTTTTGGCACTGTCGGAGGGGACCCCTCTGGGACATGAGCGAGACGTCGTCGTGCGTTTTTAGCGAAATTTTGTAGGGTGGTATCTGGGATGGAATGAGGAGCGCACACAAAATTTCGGGCCGATCCGAGGTCGTTTGGCGGGTGAACCCGCGTTTTGAAAAAACTGCGAACGTTTGGAGGTTACCGGCAGAATTTTGGATTTGGAATGGCCGTCGATGGCCAGCTCCGATCGGGCTGAAATTTTGTGTGGGAACGTTTCTCGGGTATAGAAACATCCCCTCAAAATCTCGCGCGAGGCGCACGCGCCGTTTGGGAGATGCTTCAGAACCGCGGGGGCGTCGTGCACGTTTCGTGGGCATTTGGCCCGTTTTGGCACCGTCGGAGGGGACCCCTCCGGGACATGAGCGAGACGCCGTCGTGCGTTTTTAGCGAAACTTTGTAGGCTGGTATCTGGGGTGGAATGAGGAGCCCACGCAAAATTTCGGGCCGATCCGAGGTCGTTTGGCGGGTGAACCCGCGTTTCGAAAATACTGCGAACGTTTGGAGGTTACCGGCAGAATTTCGGATTGGAATGGCCGTCGATGGCCTGCTCCGATCGGGCTGAAATTTTGTGTGGGAACGTTTCTCGGGTATAGAAACATCCCCTCAAAATCTCGCGCGAGGCGCACGCGCGGTTTGGGAGATGCTTCAGAAACTTGGGGGCGTCTGGGGGGCGTCGTGCACGTTTCGTGGGCATTTGGCCCGTTTTGGCACCGTCGGAGGGGACCCCTCCGGGACATGAGCGAGACGCCGTCGTGCGTTTTTAGCGAAACTTTGTAGGCTGGTATCTGGGGTGGAATGAGGAGCCCACGCAAAATTTCGGGCCGATCCGAGGTCGTTTGGCGGGTGAACCCGCGTTTCGAAAAAACTGCGAACGTTTGGAGGTTACTGGCGGAATTTTGGATTTGAATGGCCGTCGATGGCCAGCTACGATCGGGCTGAAATTTTGTGTGGGAACGTTTCTCGGGTATAGAAACATCCCCTCAAAATCTCACGCGAGGCGCACGCGCCGTTTGGGAGATGCTTCAGAAATGCGGGGGCGTCGTGCACGTTTTGTGGGCATTTGGCCCGTTTTGGCACTGTCGGAGGGGACCTCTCTGGGACACAGGAAGATTGGCTCGTGCGATTTTTAGCGAAATTTTGTATGGTGGTAGGTGGGGTGGAATGAGGAACCCACACAAAATTTCAAGCCAATCGGAGGTCGTTTGAGGGTAGTTGTAAGTTTCTCAAAAAAATCCATTTTGTTTACACATATATCTGCTTTTAACCACATCATTCCTTTAGATATAGTGTCTTTAAATTTCTTTCAACCACCTCAAACGCTGCATCCAAAGATAGGAATACCTTTGCAATTGCACTCTTTTTAGGAGGAAGGTAAGTTGAGGGGAATTCTAATACATTAAGTAGCCTCCATTTTGAGGGAAGGAGTAATGAATCTATGGAGAGGGTAAGGATTACATCTGCTCATGAGAGTGTGAGGATCTTTTCATCCCCATAGCATTAAACCCTAGATATGCTCACCTCGATCACAATTGAGAATTAGACTCGAGCATTAGCCGATGAGCACTACCCTAATATGCACTAAAGAAGTCAACCTAGAAATGGAATCTAGATCACTATGGTCCACACTATGAGGAAGAGTAATCATACTTATATACATTTCACCTCTTTAGTAGTAGGATTGAGAAGTGGAAAGGACTTTCTAGGGAGATTCTATAGGAAATTGCTAAGAGACTAGCAATTATTTAAGTTGGGGGGTGTGATAACATGCAATCTTAACATGATAAAACATGATTATTAATGTAAATTAAGGCATAAAATATTACATTTATGTGCATGTTAACATACTTTGAGTGCATTTCTATCATTCTATGCAATTTTATGTTATAATCTCAAAATGCGTTAATTTAGGGTTAATTATGACGAATTAAAGATTAAAGATTTTATAACCCATCTTTACTTGAGATTATAAATGGTTTTTAAAGTTAAATAATAAGAGAAATCATTTTTATAAACATTCATTTAATTTTCTAAAGTTAAAATCTTAAAGAAATGGATGTATTTTTGAAATAAGAATTAAATCTTTTGTTATTTAAATAATTTGAATTTTTAGAATGATAGATAATTAAATTTCAGATCAAATGAAAGAAATTTGGATTAATTTGGAGTTGTATTTTGAAAGATATGATTTTCACAATTTTTAGGGATTTTTTTTGGATTTTTCCGATTTTATTTTCTATTTAAAAACATTTAAAATAAATAAAAAAGTGCAAAAAGCGCGCGAGTCCCACGCGGGTGCGACGTGGCATGCAAGGCCACGTGGCAGAGCCACGCGGACCCGCGCAGTGCCTACGTGGCGCGATTTATATTTATATAGTTTATTTATATATCATATATAATAGAGGTTTTCAGCTTTCCGTAGACCGGAAAGGTATTCAAGCCTCTTAATCCGTCGGGCATTATAAACCCGACGGATCTCACTAACTTTTTCCGTGTGGGACTAAAGTCCCACATATTGTTTTAAACGCAGGACACATGGAGCGATATGAGGCGTTGGATCGTGATCAGAGCGCGCCGATCGAGTGGACGCGTGGTCCACGGATTAAAATCAAGACCACGTGCATTTTAAACAAGTTATAACTGCTCAGATTTTATTGACGTGGCGGACGGAGAGGCGTCGGATCGACAGCGCGCGTCGATATCACGTGTCGATCAGATGGACAATGGACCACCGGATCAAGATCAAACACGTGCGCAATTCTCAGGCGTTATAACGGTCCAGATCGAACCGTGGTGGGAGCATCCGGACCGTCGGATCGCGATCCAAGGGGCTAAATCGGAGCGTTTTTTGTAACGCTTATTGATGGGATCATCTTGGCGCTCCATTTTCAATCCGATGATTGCGACTTAATTGAAACGGTCCACGATGGACCGTTTCATCGTAACCGTCGATCGAAACGATCGGACGGTTATGCCCAAATTTCCTTTAAATAGACTTGTTCTTCGTCGTTGTATGTGTTTGAGTTGGATTTCAATCAAATTGAACTGTCTAGACACCATTCCACTCGTTTCTCTTGATTCCATCTTCTTCCTCTTTCATTTCCGCATCCACGGAGGGGTTGAAATCAAGATTTGGTGGAGAATCGAAGGAGAAATCGCAGCTTGAAGCTCGTCGTGACGTTCTTGATGTTCTTCGCGATTAATCAGTTTAATCGCGACAATTTGATCGCTAAACGGGTTTAGTAGAAGCGGTTTTTCCTAGATTATCTTCCTATTATGTTTAATTGCTTTTTAGATTAGGATTTAGAGTTTAATTTCATCAAATTTTAGCTTAAATCACGATTTTTAACGTCCAAAATTTTCTCTCCACTTCAATTTTCGATTTCTCCGCAAAATCAAGTCCAAATTCGATGATTCTTGATTCTGTGGATTCTTTTTGAAGTTATCTTTCTAAATCCACCATTTTCCCTAATTTCTCAACTCAATTCATTGTCCAATTTGACCAAATTCCAAAAGATATCTCAAAAATACCTTAATTCCCTATGGATTCGACCCTTATTTACCATTATACCCTTCAATTCACTCTTAATTCCCCAAATTGGTAAGTTCAGAATAATTTTTGACACGAGACCATGTGAAATCGACGACCTCGCGGTCTCGTCTCGTCAATAGGCCTTCCAAAATTTTGATCAAAACATTGAATGTAATAGAATCCATTGAATAGGATATTCAAAACATTAAGGCACCAAGAACAGATTATCCTATCATCTAGTATGTATGAGAAAACGTGCTTGAAGCAGTTCTTAAAGCTTCACTTCAAGGAATTCTTAGTGACGAGATGAGACCAAGTGGTCATTGAAAACACACATTCAAGGGTAAAATAAAATTCCAAACTTACCAATTTTAATAATAATTTACGAATTGAGGACTATAATGGTAAATAAGGGTCGAATCCACAAGGAATTAGGGAAATTTCTGATGATCTCTTCGAATTTGATCAAACCTGACAATGAATCGATGATAAAAATTGGGAAAATAGATATTTTATGAAAGAGGACTTGAAGACGAATCCACAGAATCAAAAATCAATGAATTTAACTTTGAATTCATGGAGAAATTTAAGATTGAATGGAGAGGATTTTTTTGAAAATAAAATCGCAAAATTACCGAAAATAAAAGAGAAATTAAACTAAATTACGATTCTAAAATGAAATTAAATTCTAAACAAAGATAGATTAGGATGAAACACGATCCTTAAACCACAATTGCGATCGAATTGATCCAATTAATCGCCGGAATCAAGGCTATTCATCAAAATTAGGAAATCGTAATTTGTGGAATTCAAGTGTTAATTTCTTCCTCGTCGATCGTCGAAATCTTGATCTTAAGCACTCTGTGGACACAAAAATGAGTCTAGAAGCAATTGGGATCAAGAGATTCAAGATATTTGGTGTCTAAGCAGTTCGATTAAGTCGAATCGCTCTCGAATGCTTTTACAATCTTGAAGAACATCTCAATTTATAGGGCGATTTGGGCGTAACCGTCCGATCGTCCTTTAATTCGCGATCAACGGTTCTAATGAAACACATCGGATTAGAATCGTTACCGTTAAGTCACAACCGTTGGATTGCCGATCGACGCCCTAGATGAAGCCACGTTACAAGCGTTATAAAGATGCATCAAACAGTCGCCGTCAGATCGCGATCAGACGTTTCCGATGCGTTTTCATCGGGTTTGATCTCAGCCATTATAACTCGGTTGATGAACGGCTGAGATTATATCGTGTTTAAAATAATTTTCCGATGAGTAATAGCGCGCCACGTAACCCCCCGCTATCAACCGAGTGATAGCGGCTTAGATTCTTCGCTCGATAGAATGCTCCACAGGCTACCACGTCGCCTCCCCGCGATGACTGTTGATCGCGACACGATCGAACAATCCAGATCGCGCCACATCACCTGCGCACTATAAAATATCTGAAAATTCGATTGTTAATTAGAAAAATTGATTTTTAACTCCGAAAAATCCTTAGAAATTTATTAAAAAATTTAAAAAAATCCCTAAAAATTAGAAAATTCATAACTTTGAAAATATAACTCCAAATTAATCGAAATTTCTTTCATTTGATCAGAAATTTAATTATCTATCATTCTAAAAAGTCAAATTTAATAAATAACAGGAGATTTAATTTCTATTTCAAAAATAAATTCATTTATTTACGATTTTAACTTTAGAAAATTAAATGAATGTTTATAAAAAATGATTTCTCTCATTATTTAACTTTAAAAACTACTTATAATCTCAAGTAAAGATGAGTTATAAAATTATTTATCTTTAATTTATTATAATTAACCCTGATTTAAATTATTTTAAGATTAAAATGAGTTTTTCATAGAATGATAGATAAACACTCATAAATATGATAACATGCATATGAATGAAATCTTGTATGGCTTAATATGCATTAATAATCACGTATTATTATGTCTAATTAGCATGTTATCACTTAGAACTATTCAAGTGGCTGGCCTCTAATGATATCCACATGATCATTGAATGATTGGATCTCTTCTTCAAAGTTCTTCACCAAGAGCAAAAGAGAAGAAAGGAGAGATTCCTCACGAGGCTTGCATGGGCTCCTTGAGTTGTGGTCGTTCTCCCTTCGTTATAGACATTTGGTATGTAATTTTTTATAAAAATTCTCATAATTATTTTTATATCTACCAACGTCCATACACCTTATGTGTGTGACCATCTAGGTCCATATATCTCACTAGTTAATAACTATATAAATCTAATAACACATTATTGGTAAAATTTTATTTATTATTTATATCAACGTCTAGGTTAATTAATTAGGGATCAATTTAATGTAATTAATTGGTTGAGTTGCGAGTCTATTGGGTGCCCAAGCTACATCATGTACTCTAGACTATATGAATTATATAAGAACTCTCGTATGGAACCTTTCTGTCATCAGTTACCATGTACATATAATCCTTCGTTTACATGATACTTGTGAATGACTTAGGGTATGGTCAACTATCAAACCCTAATCAATCACTCAAGTTAGTATTGATTTATGGATGAAATCATTGAGAACTCTTTCAATATTTTTATCGTCTTGCCCAATCTCATTCGTTGAGTCAATCTCCTCAAAAATTGAGAGAGAATAATCTCATGTTGACCACACAATATATAACATTCTAGAGATCATATGGCTAGGGATTTGTAAGTCATAATTAAATCATGGTCATCCATCCTCAAGATATCTTTGGTATCTCAAGTTAAAAAAGATTACATATAAAAATGTGACATGATTCAACTTAATTGACAGTTAAGCATAATATCATCCAAGGATTCATATGGATCGATTCTAAGTTCTTTTTCTCCAAATACCACCTATTATCTATCTTTGGTATCTCCACTCTCATGAATCAGATCAAATAATGTTATTATGTTCAAATAATTCGATGTACTTCTTAAATATCCCACGAGTAAGAATGTTTAAAATATATGTTCAAATACGAGTGATCATCGTATTATGATCTCATTATAATTCACTTAGTCATTGCATATGCATATGGACTTCATTACAAACATCACACAAAAATGATAATGCATAAACTTCATTTCAATTTATATCACGATGCTTTTACAATCTAGATTTCTCATTATCTCCTCTCTTTGGAGGCAATATATGATTTTATTCAAGGACTCTAACTGCCATCAATGGGCATGATCTCAAGCACCAATTTTTGTGGACGTGATGACTCAAATATTAATGAGAATTTAATGACACTAACAAGGATAGATAAATTGATTAAAATTCTAGATTGCTTCTCATCCAAAGCATGATATCGCATGATCCTTATAGAGCTTGGAGTTGAATTTTTGTGGGTATGACCGTCATTTGATACTCTATGTCCTCGCGATGGTTGATTATAAAGTTAAGGTGAAAAAAGACCTTTTAATGTTTCATTTTGTGGTTCTAAATTTGGTTAGCTGAAGGAAAGAAGGCACCAATTGATCTTTCTTTGTTCACTGAACATCATTTTTTTGTGAGTTTCTTCTCTTTTCTATTTATTCATCTCCTAGAATACAAGTCATCAAGTTTCAGAAAAATGTACCAGCTCTTGAAGGAGTGATTGTTTTGATCGTAAATCTTTAGATTATGGTTTATTCTTTTTGATATTTTTCTTTTTCTCAATCATTCTCATCTACATTATCATATTTTCAACCTCAAATCATCATATTTTGTTCAAGAGTTTTCAATCTTCAATATGAGATTAGAGGTGTTTGACTAGTTTATTACATTTCTCACATACATCTCCCTCTTTTATTGATTATTTCTACTTTCTTAATCTAAAAATAATAAAAAATTAATCTTTAACTTCACTATTTCAACGTCTTCCCTGTGGATTCAACCTCGACTTCCACTATTGTAAATTTTAAGATCAATTTGAAGAC
>JAHCZF010000077.1:0-25000 GCA_024174645.1 Lemna minuta
CTCTGAGCTACCCTGAACCCTAAAAGCTCTCTATCTATCCCCAAGGAACCCCCTAACTTTCTTTCTTAACCTAGAAAGTAAGGAAATTTTATCCCTCTCCTCTCTCTCTATTCACCCTGAACCTCAATTCTCTCTTCCTCTCTCAAGATTTCCAAAAAATACTCCATACCTCAAAGTCTCTCACTATCTCTCTCTCTCTAGATTTCCCCATAAAATCACCCTGTACCTCAAATTCTCCATCTCTCTCTAAAATCACCCTAAGCCTCTCAATTAGGGGGGCCACTGTTTTCGGGTGGCTCTCTATCTTTTTTCAAAAAAAAATCACCCTAAGCCTCTCAATTTCTCCCTTTGTCTCTCTATATTTCATTATATTGGCCAGGACTTCGTTTCTCTCTCTCTTTCAAGATTTCCCAAAAAATATACCCTCTCTCTCCCTGCAAACCCCCCCCCTCTTTCCCCCAACACATTGTTATCTCTCACTCTCTATCGGCCTCCTTCCATAGCTTTCCCAAAACCACCCTAAACCTTAAACTTACCCCCTCTTGAACCCACCCAGACCATAAACACTCTCCCCTACCACTCCAAAGCCCTAATCCCTAAAAAGTAAAATATGAAAAATCTAAATTTTAACCGCATGCATTTCACTCTTTGAAAGAGGATCGCCAATCATAACAGAAGTTCGACAAGCACGCGAAGCCAGCATAGCTCGGACTCTAGAAGGACAGAGAGAATCCTGCGTGTCCATTTTGTAGCTGCTCCTCATCGAACACTCCCCATGATCATCACTCAGAATTGAAATAAGCTCCTTCACATCTGCTTTTGCCATGTTATTTTACAAAAGTGCCACTTTTGGATGAAAATTGATTCTAGTTAATAAATTTAAATATTACCTTCTGCTCCAAAAATTGTGTTCTTGCTGAAGGGGACGGCTGTCAAGCAAAAATGCTGGCCTGGAGGAGCGTTAACATCCTCCAGAAGTGTAAAGCCATTTTTCCTGTTAGACATTATAACATTCAAGAGATCAATGGCATGATTAATTCAAGAGAAACGTAAGATTAAGTCAATAAATTGTTCTGTCTCTCTCGTGCTCTCTATTCCCTCTTCTCCTCTCATTTCTCTCCCAATGTCTTGAATAAATAGTTCCATAAAACGAAAAAGAGTTCAAAACTCACCGCTAGCAAGAAAAAGTAGAAGTATAATCTGTAAAAAAATCATTGCACAAGGAAGTCCAGTTTTCTGTTACTGCTTGACCTCGTCTACTTCAATTTGATACTCGTAAACAATGACATGTACATAATGGGTAAATTTTAAGTGGTGACATACTTTCAATTTCATACTGGTTTTTTTAATCAAAAAGGGAAGATCAGTGCATTCAGTGAAATCCCTGTTACTATTGATATGTATACAGTTATTTGCACATTTTGTCTGTATTGGCCCCCTTCCCACCTTACACATCCCTCGACACCAACATGAAACAAAAACCCCCGCATCGTGTTCTACTCCATCTGCTGAGAACATCCTCCCCTTAAATACAACCTTATTAAGTTGCAGCTATCTTGCCCATAACACCACAATGATCCTTCCATACTCCACCTCCTTTTTAAGTACTCCACCCTTGAGGGAGTCCCAGAAAGCCCCATTAGGTGATGTTCATCCCTAGGATATTTTGTCTAATCCAGATGTCTTGTGCAATAGGGCACTCAAAGAAAATGTGGGAGCAATCCTCCTCCCCTCCGGTGCACATAACACACTTCGACACGGCCTCATGTAACATTTTCTTCAGGAACACCCACATCATTAGTCTATGTCTGAGAAGAAGCCGACCAAAAATTCGCACTTTTAGGGGAACTATCCGCTTCTAGAGGAGATCATGGGCGTGAATGGTTTCCAGATTTTCCCCTCTCCATCCATCTCTAATCTTCTAGTAGACTCAATGAACAGAGAAAGATGTCTCCCCCCAACTTCCAACCATCCTGTGTCCCATCAACATAATGTAAACATCTGCATCCCCAAGAGGTCCTCCACCTTCCAGTCTGACACGATTCCCTCAGGAATGCGGTTCCATGTGTCACCCAAAGCTCCCAAAAGGTGGCTTGATGGACCCTTTCCAGGGCAAACAATATTGGAAACTTTCGCATAGTTTTCACCCATTCCACCTGTCATCTAGTCATCCAGCCAATAGCTGAATAGGGAGACATCTCCTAGCTTAGCGAAAAAGTGTAAGCAAACTTGTGGGAAAATATGTTGCAAGCCTTGCCATAATGATGATGCCCCATGCACGGGTACTACACATCTTTCCAAATCCAGACATGGGCCATAACAGTCCTTCAATACCTTTATATCTACATCCTCTACAGGACTTATAATTCTGCTCGTCCATCTTGTCAAAAGTGCCAATTCATAC
This sequence comes from Lemna minuta, assembly GCA_024174645.1. Taxonomy (NCBI): domain Eukaryota; kingdom Viridiplantae; phylum Streptophyta; class Magnoliopsida; order Alismatales; family Araceae; genus Lemna; species Lemna minuta. The sequence continues at coordinate 2,405 of JAHCZF010000077.1, forward strand.
TCTATATATGCAACAGCCCCCAGCCCTCCTGATGCAGAGGTATACAAACCATGTCCCACACAGCCAGCATTGTACCCCTGCCTTCCCCTGCCCATATTCCTCTCCCAAAAAACTTCCTCATCAAGCCCTCCATCCACTTACCACCACCCTTGGGTATCTTAAAAATTGATGGGTAAAGGACAGGGATCGCAGAAAGTACAGAACATAACAACACCAAATGATCCCCAGTTATAGCACTTTGCCTTGCCACCCCTATAGACATCTCTCCATCTTCTCAATCTGATGTAGTCCAAGTGATGTAGGCCCAAGTGATGTATGCCAAAATGTAGCCCAGGAGCCCATTTCCTACTATTATAGGCAAGTTCTTATTGGAGGCCCTTTTAAAGCTTCTTGGGCCTTAGGAGAATCCCTAGGACCTGACACATTTTTCAGAAAATCTCCAAGGGACCACCAATATTTATGACATGCATTGGAAATCTTTCTGGAAAGGCTTGACAAGGACTAGAAGATTTACTTTTGCTTTTTTCACTTCTGTCTCTGACACATGCATGCTGTCAGAGTTGTATTTTTAAGACTTTTGTGTTGTCTTTTCATCGGTCAAATCACTTGGACGACCCTTACTTTTTGAGGCCTATATAAGGCCCCCATTGTAACACTGGAAGACACAATTTGAAGTTATCCCTTTTTGATAGCTCTGCTTTCTTTCTGAGTGTTCTCCTTGCTGAGAGTGCTTAAGTGCTTGTGGATTCAAGCACACCCTCTTGTGGATTCAAGGGTTGAAGAGGTTAGTTATGTGGATTCAAAACCTAGCTCTTCTTGAAGATCAACGTTTGTGGATTCAAACTTTTGTTCTTCATCTATCTTACGCTAAGGCTGCGTCACCAAGACCCAATTTTAAATATAGCTGAGGCAGTCCACTTCACATGCCCATTTAAAGCTTACTAGGCCTCAAGATAATCTCTAAGAGATGTCAATGTTTGCAGAGGATCACCTAGAAACACCAAATATTCTTGACAATCGTGAAAATCTGTAAAATATCTCTATGGACGCCTGACAAGGCCTAGAACTATTATTTTTTCTTGTCATTTCTGTCTTTGACACATGCATGTTGTCAAAGTTTTTTTCTTTTTGAATAAGAAAAGCAGATCACCCATATTGGTGAACCGCCATACAATGGAAGTAGAGGGTAACGAGACCAACAAGATGGCCCATCGTGCCCTCCCTACCTTCCAACTCACACATTTCGAAACCAGAAACCAACAAACTTCTCAACCTCCTGGATAAGACATTCACTCGATACCGCTTTCCCCTCAAAAATCACCTCGTTTCGATGCAACCATATATCCCATACAACCGCAAACCTTTTCCCCCGATTTGCTTCCTGACCGCGCTCCCCGCCTCGATAGTGTATCCCAGAAAACAGAACTGTACGTAATATCCGAAAGTCCTTGACTGGCCCAAATCCCTTACAGCAATGGGACATTTGAAGAACAAATGTTCGCAGTCTTCCTCATGTTCTCTACACAGCATGCATAAGGTTGAACCAGTGGAGAGTAACTGCCTATGTCTCACCCGAGTCGATATCCGCTGCCTAGCGATCATCCATGCGAACACCGCTACCTTATGAGGTAACCGATGCTTCCACACCGCGCGACACGCATTAAGAACTGTAGGGTCTACATGTTGGGCCGTTCTCAACTGCTGATACAACCCTCGAACTGAAAGATTGTCCTGCTTCCAAATGCATGCTGTCAAAGTTGTATTTTCAAAACTTTTGTGTTGTCTTTTTAAAGGGTCACATCACTTGGACGACCCTTCACTTTTTTAGGCCTATATAAGGCCCCCATTGTAACCCTTGAGGATACAATTTGAAGCTACCCTTTTTTTGAAAGCTTTGCTTTCTCCTTATGAGTATTCTCTTTCTTTGAGAGTGCTCTATGCTTGTATATTTAAATACAACCCTTTATGGATTCAAGGGCTGAACAGGTTAGTTCTATGGATTCAAACTCTAACCCTTCCTGTAGATCAAGGCTTGTGGATCCAAGTCTCTGAGTTATATTGTTCTTGCGCTAAGGCTGCATCACAATCACTGACTGTCAGTCCTTCATGGACAGCCTAGCCCCCTAACAATGGTAGATCAAAATATCTTACAAGGACTATCCCAATCGGTGTTCCCAAAGCCTCAAAGCAATGAACCTCTTCCTCTAATGATAGTTTGACTACAGCGAATAATGATTTGTCTTGGTTAATCTGTAAACTTGAGAAGTCTACAAAGCAGTCTAACATCTTGAAAAGGTTCCAAGCCACCTCCACAGATCCTTTCCATAAAGAACGTGTGTCATCCACATACTATAGAAGGGAAATGCCCTTTGGTTAGCTCATGGCAAGTATATTCTAGAGAAGCCCCTCAGCAAACAGTGCAAACAAGCTTAGTTGGTGCACATCGAAAGTATATCTATTGCTAGGACAAACAATAGGAACCCTACAGAACCCCCCTTGAAGGGAGAATCCAACCTCCTGCTTGGATGCCCGTTTACTAGGACTGAAAAGGAGTGGGATGAAACGCCTCACTAGAACCAGGCCACCAATAGCGAACCACAAGAACATCCTATCTAAGGAGTCATAAACTTTTTGCAAAGTCCACCTTCCACAAGAATATCGGTACCCATTCTTTACCATGATGCTAGGATCTCTCTTGCCACCATTGTGCAGTCTGCCAGCTGCCAACCTAGGCTGAAAACCGAATAAAATGGTCCAACGAGTTCCCTAATCACTTCCCACATTGCACAGTAATATGGGCCAAAAATCACCAACTCCAACAGCACCTTGGCATTTAGGCAGTGAAACTAGGTGCAACATGTTGATTCAATTCATCCCGCAGCTCCCCCACTGGAACTAATCAAAAGATGCCATAAATTCTTTCCTGACCAGTCCCAAAACTTGCTGTAAAAGAACAATGGAATGAAATCTGGACCCCGAGCCCTTCTCCATTCAAGAATTCAGCTCATTGACGGCTACCTTAACCTCCTCCTTCACGAATGGCCTCACTGACCCCACCTGCTGCTCATGCGATAGGGTGGTGGCCTTACTTCTGCACCACTTCCACCAGTTTCGGGGCCGCCATTTGTAGAAATTTGGAAGCGGCCTGCTAAAGCTCAACTGACATCCTATGGCAGAACATGTTCTACATTCCCCACCTGCACCCTCAATCGCTGATTCACTCTCCTGCCATATGCCAAGAGGTGAAAAAAATTCATATTAGCATCACCCTTTTGCACCACAACTGCCTCCAATCCATCTCCAGCTTTCTATCGTCCTCATTGATAATCTCCCTCCTTGCCTGCCACCCCGTCATCTCCTCCTCTGATAGGGTTCTTGTACCCTCCACATTGTCCAAATGTTTTTTTCTTGATAATGCCTCTTTCTTCTTTCTATTTTGCTCCTCCCAGATGTGCTTCTTCCACCCAATAAGATGTGTCGGGAGCCCTTCAATTTGTTTGTCAGCCTGACTGTTGCTGACCCTTGCCCTGACTGTAAAATCAACTGTCAAACTTGAAGTACCATCTTGCCACACTCAGCCTTGAAGCCATCTCCCCAGAACAACAACTGGTCAATCATGAAGTACATGGGCCAGCCACATCCCTCAAGTGAAAGCTAGTGCATGATTAATTTGAAGGTAAAATCAAATTAATAAAGCCCAAGAATCGGAGTTGGAAATCAAACCGCAATCAGGGTACTGGATGGCAATGGGGAGTGGGCCACACCAGCAATCGCAGGTCCCGTACTGGCAGTTGCAGGACCCACATAATGGCGGAAATCAAACTGCGATAGGGCAGGATCATGCTCTAGATATGAAAGAATGCGATCAAAGAGGAGCCCACAGACAGGAGATACATCCACGCACGAATGCACATCATTACCCAGGAGGGAGAGAATATGAATATATGAGCTTTGTGAAGGAGGGTGGAGATGCGCGTCGACCAGGAAGTCAATGGCGTACATACAAATCCCTATTTGCAGACGATGAGCCCCAACCTAGGGGAGTATCGCATGCGTATGGAAACTTCCCCGCACAAAGGGGCAAACATGAAGTGGACAGCAAGCGGAAGACATCAGGGAGTGGGCAACAATGAGAGACAGCATCAAGAACAAACACTAGGGAGATTGACAGCAGTAGAGTATGCAACCAGGAAGAGGATAATAAGCGAAATTTTGAACCACAAAGATCATCTCCAGGAGGACCAAATGGGTGGCAAAACTAGGTGGCATCCACAGGCGGGGTAACTAGAAGAAGAGACGCCTTAAGGGGCACTCCAGACAGCCTGGAGGGCAGGGAATGCAGAGGGAGGCATCGGCATATGAAAGCGATCCAAGATGATGGCAGATGGGAGTCCAGATGGCAGATATAGAGAAGAGAAGGAGAGTGCCCCGCGAGGAACGCAAGAGAAGTGGATGGCAAGATCAGCCGAAGGAACCCAAAATCACAAGCAGGCACGGCGCCCACTCGGGGAATGGAAGCGAAGGTCTGCATAAAGCACTGGAGGGTGGCCTGTACGAGGCCATTGGCAGCGGGTCACAAAGTGATCAGGGTGAAAGCACAAGAGAAGAGGATGAAGAGGAAGGATGGATGAGGGTGCTGCACGGCATCAGAGAGTCACCCACAAACCAGTCTTAGCAGCAGGAGGGAGACAGAGAGACACATGTTACAGGTGTCTGAAGCAGGGACACTGGGCACACAAGTGCCAAGGCAGGCTGGTATGCCACAGCTGTGGGGATGCAGGGCACCACCAATGGGAATGTCCAAGAGGACACAGGAGGGACGGAGGTAAGAAGAACCCCAACGCGAACAAGCAAAATCAGGCTGTCATCTCGCCACAGGCAACACCTAAGGTAGAATTGACACACAAGACTGACCAACACAGGGTATTTATGGGATGCATAATTGGTGAGCCTATAAGGAGAGACAATCATGGGCTGCCGACGCTGGAGGAGATGCGAAGAGGACTATGGCAGAAAATCCCCGCAATGAACACGGCAAAACTATGGTATCTGGAGGCTGGAATGCATTTTCTCCGCGCGGTCTCCATGGCGGCCTATATAGAGGCCATCGGATGAACACAGGAGTGCAATGGGGGCGACAGAAGTGAAGTAGAAACGTGTCTTACAGAATCGAGACACATATATAGTTGAGTCGCAGGGCATCCCACTGGGATACAGAACCCACCGAGCTTTGGAGGCGATAATTAAACCTTTTGGCACAATCCGCCAGGTCCTTTCAGATGGTCTGGTAGAGGGGGACCCAAACATTGTATTGGTAGAGGCAGAGGATCCCATGGGAAGCACCCCAACAGCCACGATCAAACTTCAAGGACTGCAAGGCACATTCAGTATTCGACTGTCAACATGGCTGCCACCACCACCGCCGGCAACTAGGTTAAAGTTAGCAGCAGTGGAGGAGTCAAGAGAAAGGTATTGTACTAATTGAGGAAGAGATAGCAGAAGATGAGAGCGGCGGACAGCAAACACAGAGGACATCACCAACAAAAACAGAGTTAAAGGGGAAATAGCAAGCGTTGGAGAAGCTAGAGGGGCAAGCATCATCTGAAACCCAGTATATGACACCCAGGAGCGAACAGAACTCACTAGAGAACAACAAGAATAAGGAAAGCAGCAATTCAGCAAACCAACGACCAAAACACATCAAAAGGGGCGGCATCCAGCATGAGGGCCAAGTGTACAAAAGAAATAAAGTGAAAATCAAACCTGATAGGGGGCTTCTAGCATGGATGAAGGCAAGGAAAGGCGGATGTGTGAAGTTGGCAGTGGGTGAGTCGGACAAGACACGCCCCCACGACAGACATGGGTCACAAGAGAGCAGAAGAGACTAAAGAAAAGGGAGGGGTAAATGTCAATGCAGAAGGGGAACAAAGTGTTGGGGAGGCGAACGAGGGAATAGAGAGGGCGGAGGACCCTCTAAGGAACTGCCGGGCAAAGGCAATAGCTGCAACAGTGGGCCTGCAGCAGGTACAAAGCAAGGGAGGGCCTGAAACCATTCAGTAATGAGGTGCATCACATGGAACATACATGGCCTCAAGGACGAGAAGAGGCACAGGATTGTGGGCAGGTATCTATGGGGAACCACGATGGTCTGTTTCCAAGAAGAGGCGCGGCTGGAATGGGGTTGGAAGAGGTTTCCAAGACCGGTTCTTAGAGGTTAATGCCATTGGTCGTTCTGGGGGTATGGTAGTAGCATGGAACAAGGAAACGTTCTCAAGGGTAGATACATGGACAGGTCAATTCTCGGTAGGGGTCAAGCTGAAATGATGAACTGATGCATTCCAGATGGCGGTAGTCTCGGCCTATGGCCCTACGAATGCCATAAGGGGGAGAGACATATGGAGGGAGCTGGCGGGAGTAGTATGCACTTTCAAAGGATAGCCGATTCTTATTGGAGACGATTTGAACGTGACCCCGGAGGCAAGAGACAGACCGAGTGAAATGGGAGGGCAAGACCCAGATTCAGTGGAGTTTTGGGCTTTCATAGCAGAGGTGGCGTTATTTGAAATGGAGCCTATGGACTGCATGTATACATGGAGTATGACATGTCAGAACATGAGATCTAGGCTGGACTGGTTCTTATGTTCAGCATAATTGTCAGAGCATTTTCCCCCTGGCTGATGTGCGATCACTTCCACGACCTTTGTCAGATCATTCTCCACTGGCTTGGGCAGGTAATGAGAGCGTTGGAAGGTCCACTTATTTCAAGCTGGACAAACTAGGGCTTCAGGAACCTGGGTTCAAGGAGGAGGTCAAGATGGCATAGAGGGTCACACAGTAGGCAAACTTCTCAGACAAAGACGATAACCACTAGAATTGAGGGGCTGCGAAAGCATCCTATGGAGTTTTGAAAGCACATACGGGACGAGAGAAATAAGAGTGAGGCCTTAACAAGAATTATGCAATTGGACGATATGGAGGACGAAAGGATGCTAGAAGAGGATGCATGCAAACGAAGGAGATGTAGAGGGGTAGTGGCAGAAGAAGATCACAAGCGCAAGATGAACTGGAGACAACAATTAAGACAACTGTGGTTACAAGAAGAAGATGCCAACACAAGATTTTTCTATTTAGCAGCAAATGGTTACAGGAGGGCAAACCAAATACTGAGATTGAAAGTAGGGGAACAAGTATACACAGGATAGGTCGCGCCATTGCAAGCCATTTTCGGGCATTCACTAAAAGAGGAAAACAAAAATGGTGGAAATGGAGGGGAGGGGGGCAAGAACGAAAAACCAAGATCAACAAGTGGAACTAGTGAGACCATTCTTACAGGAGGAAGTCTAGGTGGCAATCAAAGGAGTAAATGCAGAAGCAGCACTAGACCTGAATGGCTTACCGGTATTTTTTTACAGTGAATTTTGAGGGCTAGTTAGATCAGAAGTGATGGCCACACTGGAAGAGTTTCAACATAGAATAGGAGATATAGCGAAAAGCAATAAATCACATATTTTCCTACTACCAAGGCGCCAAGGAGCAGATAAAGTTGAAGACTTTTGACCTATCTCACTTTCCAATTCAATCTACCTCATAACTGCAAAGGTGTTGACGATGAATGTGGGGAGTAATTGGTGTGCTAGTGGGGCCTCTCCAATCAGCATTCATTTCAGGGAGTCTGCTAGAAGATAACGCAAAGGTGGCAAGTGAGACCATTGCATCTTGGCAGAGAAAAGGAACACGAGATTTCATGTGAAAGGTTGATTTTGCTAAGGCATATGATTCCCCAGACTGGATTCTTTTTGTGGGCGTCTATGAAAAAGAGAAAGTTCCCAGAGGAATGGATAAAGTGGGTAAGGAGATGCGTTACCCCTCATGCATTTTCCATATAAGTGAATGGGCACCCGGAGGGTAGGTGGATTCACCCACAAAGGAGCGTGAGGGCAGGGATGCCCACTTGCTCCACTATTATTCGTTCTAAAAATGGACGCACTTGCCACATGTACTATGCAAGCGTGTTCACAAGGCCTATTGAAAGGATTCCTAACTCCAAGGTACTCAGATCGCATTCCTTTGCTATAATATGCCAACGACACTATGTTTTTTATAGATGTGCAGTGGAAGAAGCAAGGAATCTGTCCACTTTATAGATCTATTTGTGGATTTTTTTAGTTCACAAATTAATCGCACCAAGTCAGCATTTCATAGGGTTTGGAGTGGCACAAGAAGGAGTTGAAATGTTCAGAGGATTTGGGCACACCGAGTGGGATACTACCCTTGAGATATTTGGGTCTACCATTAAGGTGGAAAAGGATGCCCAATATGGATTGGCAGCTGGTTGTCGAGTAAGGTGGAAAGACGCTTGGAGGGATGGTAAACCAAGGTGATGTCGAGGGGGGGGCGTTTGGTGCTGGTACGGTCCATCCTTTCATTGATATCTATATTCTACTTCTCTCTATTCAAGGTGCTAGTAGGAATGGGGAAGCACCTGGATGGCTTAACGAGGCAATTCTTATGGAAAGGCAATGGATCGGGACAAAACCGTTGCCTAGCGATGATCTCATGGGACGTAGTCTGTCGATCTATCAAGCGAGGGAGATTGGGGATCCTACACGTAAAAAGTATGTATATGGTTCTATTGACGAAGTGGATGACTAGGATTATGGCCCCCATCAGGATCTAGCCACACTAATATTGAAGGACAATTATGGTAGGGGGTTGGACTAGGTAAGCTGATGCGCACCGACCAGAGATGCATCCCCATTTTGGCACGGCTTGAGACAGATCTTCCCATGGGTACATGAGTTCTTTTGAGCAAAGTTAGGGGATGGCTCGACTTTTAAATACTGGCTGGATGCATGTTCGACACAAGGAGTTTTGAGAGAGGCCTTTCCACGACTTTTTGCACTTGCACAAAACCCTGATGCCACGATTTGGCAACTGCTGGGACAATGCATGGAGCCCAATCTTTGACAGTGGAATGTCAGGCCAAAAGGTCGGATTTTCTAGGCATGCAGCAATCCTTAGTATAGCTGAGACAGGTGAGTGGCGAGAAAGATACATGGGAGTGGGAAAATGTTCATTTCTCAATCCATAAGACCTACTAGAGGACCGAGGAAGACAAGGGGCGAAGGATGAGACAATTATTAAGGCATGCCAAGCCATATGGAAGCAAAAAGTCTCATTAAAGGTGAAGATTTTCGGATGGCTTCTCCTGAAGAGAAGGCTGGTGACTCAAGTATTTTAGAAAAAAGAATGTATCCAGACTTATCAGAAGAATGTATTTTGCGTCAGGAAGGAGAATAAGATTGTAAACATTTATTCTTCTAATGCCCTTTTGCCCATACAATATGGGCCTCCCAGAGACTATCTATGAAACGATTTTTTGGGAATCAATACAATGAGACAATCACCAAAGGAAGATGGAGTGCAAATACTCGCAGTAATATGGCTACACCGGAATGAAGTGATGTTCAAGGGGAGATTGGCATCTACAGATAGTGTAGTCCATGAGGTGGAGGGACTAAGGGCATCTTGGCTTCATTGAATCTAATAGGGTGAAGGATAGGGAAATAGGCTTTGGTTGTAAGCTAGGGACTAATAGATCCCAAACCGGGTCGAACACCACTTAGTTGAGTGATCGGCCCTTTTGTACTGTGAAAAAACAAATTAAATAAATAAAGCCCAAGAATCACAAGGTAGAATCGAAATTTGAGTTACTCAAAAAAGGATGAAACATTCAAAAGAGAGTTCATAGTCATACCTGATTGTGTCCCCATGCATGAGTGCAATTACTTCCTCTTCTGGCGATAGTTCTAGTGGCAATGGCCTGCAAATTTCAAAAACATTAATGAGGAAAATGAGAATTGTTTTATTTATGGAAAAACTAACTTGATTAGAGGTTGTTGGTTCATGATAGTAGTCCTTGAAAGCCGCTCAAAATTGTATTTTTCATCCGCAGCATGCTGCCATTTTAGAAAATTAACATGAAGGAAATTGCAAATTTATATGACCAAGATTGTTCCAATATGAAAAAAAAAAAAAAGGCTAGGAGAGCAAAAATCATTATCTTATTGACTTACTTGATCGACGATGAATAAGTCTTCATCTAATTTCCCGATGATAAAACCAAGGTTGAATTGGCCAATCACCTGATAAATAATAAATCATCTCAATTAATTTTGTTGTCCCAGAGGAATCATGTCAAGATAGACAAAATGTCCATGGGATGGAGAGTGAAAGAGAAGATTTAACAGAATAATTCCCGTGGAAAGGGGAATAAATGCTGACAAATTATGTTGCACAAAAAACCCAATTAAGTCAAAGACCCAGTCAAGTCAAAGATCAAGGCAAAGATATCATCCACAAGTGAGTCAGGTGTTTTTTTATTCTGAAGAAATGAATTCAGTTGTTTTTACTCGATATTTAATGACCCAAAATATGACATTTGGTTTTAGTATTAGTGATTGCATTCATGAAAAGAGAGAGAAGGGCCCCCGAAAAGGAGCCCCCCCGTTGTCATTGAATTAATGACTGAAGTGACAAAAATAAGAGACTATAGGGGTATAGCGGTCACGATGCCTAGACCAACTCGGTTCCATAAGGAAACCAGGCCCCTCGCTTCGTGTAGTACTGCCTCCGCAGAGGGGGTTCGACCCCTGAATACCACCTCGTTTCGGTGGTTCCATATAGTCCAAAGAGTGGCGAATATGAGGTGCCACTCTGCCCCCCTACGGTAAGGGCCGTACGCCATAGATTGCCATAAGGCTTCCATTGAGGACAACTGAGCTCGGACGCCTCTGGTCATAGTCCAAACCGCCTGAGCCAGCGGGCACCTAACGAAGAGGTGATCGCACTCCTCATAGTCTGACCTGCAAAGCGCGCATTCAGCTGAAGAGTGCGGGTCCCATCGTTGACGAAGGGATCTCGTCATCAGTCGCCGTCGCAGGAGAAGCCAAAGGAAGACCCGGATCTTCAATGGGATGCGGCTTCTCCAAATACGTCGCCAGAGTCTCAAGAATAGCGGGTCCTCCGATCCCACTTGTGCCCTGAGACGACGATAGACTGCCCGAATGGAGAAACTCGTCTCACACCAAGTCCACCCATCCTGCCCCTCAGTGGGTCGTAGATCCGCTAGTAGCTCCTGAAAACGAAGTAGCTCAGACGTCCGCTGGTCGGACAACGTTGCAGGCATGGGTGGGGCCCACGCCTCATGCCAAGCTTGGCGCACGGAGCACTCCGGGTCTGAAGCAAGAGCGAACAGCCAGGGGAAAGACTGGCGCAATCGCCCATTCCTCGACCACTCGTCCATCCAGAAACGGAATGCTGTCCCGGAGCCCAGCTTGGGCCGAAGAAGGGGTTGTGCTACCGCAACGACGGGGCGAAGAGAGGACATGAATGCAGAGTCTCCTCTCTGTGGGGTCTGCCATTGGATCCAATCAAGCGAGGCTCCGTAGCAGTCCTGAAGTAGCACCGACAATAGATCCCCTGACGGCTGGAGCAGGCGGCTCACCCACTTGGTCAATAACGCCAAGTTGGTGTGTTGCAAAGACTGTACTCCCAGGCCGCCTTGGGAGACCGGACGACAAACGGTCTCCCATGTCACCATCGCCATCCCTCTTGCCTCCTACGGACGGGATCCTCGCCTGAAAAAACCCCGCATCACAGCCTCCAATCGCCGTCGCACCCCCACTGGCATCCGGAAGATGGACATGAAGTAGGTGGGGATGGCTGACAACACCGCCTTGAGCATTACGAGACCCCCGCCACGCGATAAAAGTCGTGCTCGCCAACCTCCAAGGCGCGTCTCCACCTTATCCAATACCGGCTGCCAGTCCCGAATACGTAGTCGTCAATTCGCCAAAGGCACTCCCAAATACCGGATCGGTAAATCTCCGATAGGCGTCGACAGAATGCGAGAGCAGCCCGCCATCTCCTCAGCGGATAGACCAAAGCCAATAAAGGATGACTTCGCTCGGATAAGTCGAAGGCCGGAGAAGTCTGAGAAGATATCCATCATGACGGAAAGTGTGTGCGCGGCCGCCCAAGATCCCTGGATAAAAAAGGTAGTGTCGTCTGCATATTGCAGTAGGGGAATGCCTCCAGGAATGCTAGGGGACTGAGATCCCGCAATATGGCCTCTGCTGCAAAGTTGCAAAGTGCACACCGCCAATGCCGTCGTAGCAAGTATGAATAGGAGGGGTGCCAGTGGACATCCCTGACGGATGCCACGCTGAGGGTGGATCCATCTTCCTTGAGGACGCCCAGTTACAAGGATGGCAAAGGAGAAGGTCGTCACGCACTGCTTCACCCATCTAATCCACATCTTCGGGAAACCTCGCCGCCAAAGTACGTTCCACAGGAACCTCCAATCTATGGAATCATAGGCCTTGGAAAAGTCTACTTTCCATAGGAAACCCGGGGTGTTGTCTCTACACCATGCAGCGACTATCTCCTCGGTCGTCACTATGCTGTCGGACATCTGTCTACCCGGCAGGAAAGCGGACTGGAAGGGGCTAATAATCGCTGGAAGGACCAAACGAAGGCGGTTGGCAAGCACCTTCGCAATGATCAAATAAATTGAATTCGACAGCGATATCGGCCTGAAGTCTCCAATGAGCTCCGCCCCCTCGACTTTCGGTATGAGAATAATATAGGCCTTGTTTAACCGGTCCATGTTACAGCGACCAGCCCTGAACTCCTCTATCAACGCCATCACCTCCACACCGACTACGTCCCAGCATTCAAGATCAAAGAACACCGGTATGCCATTCGGCCCAAGGGCGCCCTCAGAGTTTAAGCCACGTATTGCCGCTTTCACTTCATCCTCTAAGAATGAGACAATCAACTCCTGCTGCTGGGCGGACGACAGGACTGACCCCCAGTGGCCCGCCATCGCCACTGATTAGCGGGACCTCGATGGTAGAATTCCCAGAAATGGTCTGCGATAGCCTGGCATATCGACGACTGATTGCCCAAGGTACGTCCCCCAATCTGCAATTGGCGAATACTATTTTGTCGTCGCCTCCCGTTCGCGCTCTGGTGAAAAAACCGAGTGTTGGCGTTCCCGGCCGCCAACCAAAGTATCCGCGACCGCTGTCTCCAGTCCATCTCGATCCGATAGTCCACTTCAGCGACCTTGCGTTGACACATCTTACGCTCCCTATCTTCTTCCGCTGATAGTGGACTCACATCCTCAAACGTGTCCAGACACCGGACCCGCATCAGGGCAGCATCCCTGGCCTGTGTACGCGCAACTCAAATATGCCGGCGCAAGTCGAATAGATGATGACGTAGGTCTTTTAGCTTGATGGCGAGTTGGTCCGCTGTTTGGCCGAGAGTAATCCGGGATCGCCACCACTCACTAATATCCGCTTTAAGCTTTTCGTCCCGAAGCCACGATCGGTCCATCTTGAAGTAGGTAGGTCTGGCATCACCCGCCTTCGCTGACCATGTGATGGGTGTGTGGTTTGATAAGGGTCGGGGGAGGGCAGACGCTTCCGCTAATGGGTAGGCGGCAAGCATCTCCACTTAGCATAAAAAACGGTCTAGTCTTGACTGTGAAGACAGTCCGCTCCACGTAAATCGCCGGTCGAGGGGGCCCATTTCAGCCAGGCTCAGCGTATCAATCAAATCCCGAAGCTAAGCGGAACCCGGGTTCCGTCCACCTCCACCGTTAGGACGATCACTTGCCCTTAAGGTGACGTTGAAGTCGCCGCCAATCAGCATCGGGGTCTCCGGGAACGCTCCATGCAGTTGTCTCAGATCCTCCCATAACTCCTCCCGTCTGCCTGGGTGAGTGGGGCCGTACACCGAAGCCACCACAAAGGGAGTTCCGTCCCTTCGACTCTTCAGGTGGGCCGCCGCCACATGAAGCCCCCTCCATGTGCTCAAGTGATCGAAAATCTCCTCCTTCCAGGCTAGCAGGATGCCCCCGGATCTCCCAGAAGCCTCAATAGCGACATGAGCCGCCCCGCTTCCCCATCTGAGTGTCGTCCAAGTCCGCTGCTCAAGCTGGGCCAGCATCGTCTCTTGAAGACATATAAGCTCTGCACCCCATTCTCGTAGGTAATGACCCACAATCCCCCGTCTTCTCTCATCCCGTAGCCCTCTTACATTCCAGCTAATGCATTTCATTGGATAACCGAATCGTCTCCACATTCAGCTCCCATATCCTGTCCCACCTCCACGGTAGGCAGCAGCACCACCCCGTCCGGTATGAACTTCTCGGTCCTCTGCTCCTCGTGGGGCTGCGAAAGAGCTAATGACGTCCCATCTTGAGCCTTGGGAGATTCCAGCTCGTCTAGCGGAGGAATGGCGGCCTGCGCATGGGTACGTAGAGTCACCCACTGACGCTCCACCAGCTGCGAGAACCAGCAGCTCCCCCCACGAGGAGTCCCCGATCTCCGATTTTGTCGTCTCTGGGAGTACCATAGTACGGGCGAGTCATGGGAGCCAATCGTTTGAGTCGCGGGCGACTTCTCCTAATGATCCACGCTGGATAGAGAAAACGCTGGGAGTCGTGGTGTGCAGGGCCAGGCCTGATCTGCCGGTGTCAACTGGCTGCCCGAGCTGCCGGTGTCCACGGGCCTGCGCTCCTCTTGTTGCTGCTCCAAAGGAAGATGGCCTTGTGGCAGCGGGGGGGGGAGGCGGTAATTCAGCAATCAGAATTATAGTGTCCCTGCCCTCTTCCACCTCTGTCGATATTTTATTTGGGACCTCCTTGTCGCCATCCACCTCCACATCCAGGCACATGCAATTCGGGTCCCCATATTGAATTCCCTCGCAAACAATCTTGCGGAGCGTACCGACGGGCCGGATCATTCGCTCAAGGTGAGGCCACTTGCGGACTCTGAACGGAACGCCACGGATTTCTAGCCTTTTGGTAACTCCGATCGAAGCAAGAGCCCCGTCCAAGGGGTGAGGTCTCCGCCAAGTGATAGACACTCCCCCCAGTAACTGTTGGGTGACGCCCAGCAGCTTACGCCAGTCTGCCTTAGCCATCCTTCGAATGAAAACTGTCCCCGACACAAGGCGATGGGCGTCGGGACATAATAGGTCAGGGCAGACCGTTCGAATCGCGTCTAGAATATGTTCCCATAAGGGATCTTCGCCCCGCACGTCTCCGATCAGACAATCAAACAGGCCCGGGCCTGGTATGTTTGATCTCTGCACCCTCCTGAGAGGGCAGGATGCTTGTCGGTGTCCTGGCTGGCGACACAGGCGGCATGTGATCGGATCTCGGCATTCCCGTGCGGGATGGCCCCGCCCCAGACATCTGAAACAGCGACCCTCTCTTGCGGGGTCCACAGGTTGGCCTAGCTTCTTTAGGAGTTGCGAAGATTGCCTTCTCCTGGGCTCCCTCAGCTCCACGCCATGGTCAGGTCCATGTAGGACCACTTCGGCGTATGTCTTCAGACCCCTCGAGCTTATCTGCTTGCTGGAGGGATCGGCCCCAACCGGCGTGGGCTGTGTCGGCGGCGGCGTCAATTTTTCCGATAGTGGGCATCCATCAAATCCCAGATTATGGTCGATGGCTGCAGGGCGTGTCTGTTGAGACGACTGCTTCTGCCCCAGTTGAGGATGTCTCTGTGTCTGGACGGCTAGGCGCTGGGCAGGATGGCGGGACAAGTTGGACAGATCTTGTATTTTGCGTTGGGCAGGATGGCGGTTCGGCTGCCTGGAGAAACCGATCGCCCCATCTCTGACAAATCGCCTCTGTCTCCATTGCCATCTGCCCCTGTCCCTGTCGCCATGGCAGGTACGTTCGTTGCTCGGAATCTTCAATTCCTGCTGCGTATTTCGCCCAAGTTCCTTTGGGTATTGCCATCTCTTTCCACTCGGGTAAGTCTGTCGCCTTCCTGAATGACATTCCCAAAAAATATTCCCTGACGATCTTTTGCCGGGAGCCACCTTCCCGACCGATCCGGTGTGACGCGATTTCCACGGATGCTCCTCCTCGGTCCCCTCACTCGCGAACGCAGATTCCACTCCCTCGATTCCGATCGCGATCGCCGAAAAACCCATTTAGGTCGCCGATTTCCTGTCTGGCGAACCTGACCTTCTTCCCAGAATCGGCTTCCTGCAACATCCCGCTTCCTCGTCCGCACTTGTCCTTCTTCGCGGCATTCAGCGGACAACCTCCTTCGATCACGGTTTCCCACGCGAGTCCAGGCGTCGTGCCCTCGATCGCGAACGCGGTTGACGAGAAAACCGCGAACGCGATCTCGGTTGTCGAAAAAACCTCGTTCGCGAACGTGGTCGTCGGAGGACCCGCGATCGCGAACGTGGTCGCCGAAGGTCCCTCATCATCCTCCCAGTAAATTAGTGCTTGCATTCATGATTAATAAATTCATAATCATAATTTATATGGCTTTCATCTAGCTGTTAAACATGGTCTACTCATAAAAAAAGGAGTAAAATGACACATTAAAGTTAACACAGAAAGTTATTTCTACACATGACAACTTAAATAATCTCCCCACTGCCAGTGCGTATAAACTCCTAGTTGAGGCTTGAGTCTTGAATCCTCAAAGAGAAACAAGGTAGATATATGAAGATAGGGGGGAAGATATATGGATCAAAGGAAATAGAAGTAGATTATGATCTTTTTGGCAGTAGAGAAAGGGGATACAAGAGAAGAGATGTAGTCAAAGGAGAAGGCAACTCTGAGGGGTTGAGAAGGACAAGCCCTCAGAGAGAGAAAGAGGATTGATTTCTGATACATTGTTTATCCTCTTAAACCTTTAGAACAATAAATGGATGGTGAGTGCCTGATCAAGTTGATTAGGTCATGTAGGAACAAGGTTCAAATCTCTTGGTCTCTTAGTATGCCTCAACTGCACTTCCACTTAACACCTATTGTAATAATAAATGGCTCGTCTTGCTATGGCCTTATCTTGGATTCTCAATACTTCTGGCACTCCATCCCCGCAGGGGCAGAGAATTCGTCGCTATCTTGGCTATACTGCCAGGGGCTCTAGGGAAGTCAGAATAGGAGAGCACTCATCGTGGGGTGGGCTTACAACTTAGATGCTTTCAGCAGCTATCCACTCTCCACTTGGCTACCCAGCATTTACTGTGGGGCATGATAACCGGTGCACAAGAAGTGCATCCTTACCAGACCTCTTGTACTATGGAAAGGTCCTCTCAATGCTCTAATGCTCACACCAGATATGAACCGAACTGTCTCATGACGTTCTGCACCCAGCTCATGTACTGCTTTAATGGGCAAACAGCCCAACCCTTGAAACATACTACAGCCCCAGCTGGTCTTCATAAAAGTTTACTGCCTAATACTTTAAGCAAAATGATCTGCTCGTGAAAAAATAGTATGATAGATAATGCTCTACAGACCTTCATTCTTCCAAAGTCTTCTTTTCTGAAATTTTTCTCCAATTCAACTGTAGCTGCAGTAAGCAATTCTGCCTTTTCACTCTCATCTTTGAATCGAGCCATAGTTAATGTTGCTGCTGAGTAACACCTAAATCACAGAAACATGGAAATAGGAAATGAAAAGATTTTAGGACTTTGATCTTCAATCATCATAGAAATAATGAATTCAAGGCACTAACAAAGCGACCTCTGAGAATTTCTTCTCTTATTTGGTTGGGAAGAATGATAACTTAAGCACTGAATCCTTCTCTCTCTAATTTCTTTTATGTTAAACTGAAGAAAAGAATATCCTCCAGAAGAACAAGGGTTTAACAACATATCGTCTTTGTTATCTAATGATGAAGAGGAAAGATTTTGTACAGAAATTGTCAGAATTCTCAGCTGGAGGGATTGGTTTATCCATGTCATCGGGGCATAATGATGAGTCCTGCAATTTGAAATTGTGTAAGCTGTAAGTAATGCACTTAATTAATGAAAACAAACATCTAATATTTCACATTTAAAAACGTGACATTTACACATTTAATATTAAACAATGATATTTTGATATGATGTAACAGATATCAACTGTCAAAAAAAGAAATTACTGAAGGATCATTGACGTACCTCATTTCTTTCTGCACAACATACATCAGAGCTGTGGCGTTGAAATTTTTTCATCACATGAGAAAAACCAGAGTGTTCCAAGATTTCCTGGTTGGCTACAGAGGAAGAATCATCTTGAATGTGACCGGAAATCGTATCCATTAATGAAATCTTAGCTTTTGAATTTTTCTCCTCAGTGTTTCTCAGCAAGGGCACTTCAGAGCAAAGACCATTTTCATGCTTTCTCTTCTTCACATTTAAATATTTAGTGAGAGAAGGCTGAACATTTTTTAGCCCAGGAGATGAATTCATGTTTTCTGACACATTACACTTAACTGATCTCCCTGCATAAGCAGCATCTGACGATTTTGATTGTATAAATTGACAAGAAGTCAAAGTCTCGAGCTGTTTTGCTTTGATGATTTTTTTCTCCTCAGGTGCAGGAACTTTACTCTTGATCTTAGGGTTTACATGGACATCTTCATCAATCTCTTCGACAATCTTAAAAGAAATATCATGCAGAAAAAGCTCATGACTGGCAGCTTCTGGTTTTCCCTTGTCACTTTTTGCATCAGTAATATCAACATCAAAAGAATCTGCCTCCTTACAGGATTCAATTCCATTAACTTCGTAACTACATTGTCCACGAGAATATATCTTCTCCATAGCTTCCCTAAGAGAGGTCATAAGACGGCATTCATCCGAAAAGAAGATTTTTCTCTTGTCAGGAGTCACATTCACATCATATGATTCTGTCGCCATGATGATGTTCATGATGACAATTGGATATTGCTTTGCATTTGAGCTCTTGTACAATTCATTAGAAAGCTTTACTACTTTTGGCAAATCAACAGGACGTCCATTGACATAAAAAAATTGTCTGTCACCTAAATTTCGCCCAGTACCTTGTCTGGGCTTCGAAATAAAGCCGTCAATCGTGATACCTTCTGACATAGTTAAATTCAATGGCTCAAGGCAGGTGAAGGTGTTCAGACCAAAAGTGTTTATGATGTTATCCTTAAGGGAATTATTTCCTTGGGTGTTGAGTACCACTGATTTCACGTTCTTTGCATTTGTATTTGTACAAACATAGCGAACACCTTTTGAAATCAGCGCATAAGCCTAGAGAAAATGAAATGTGAATTGAGTAAATTGAGTATTCGTTGAGAACGATTTGAATGAGTAACATGACATCAATATAAACTCACTGGATAAAACTAAATTTAAGAGGGCGTCATAATGAAAGTTGCATCAATATACAATCACTCAAATGTCAAATGACAGAATTAAATCTCTCATAGAATCTTGTATTTTTCGTTTTAACGTTCTGTGTGTTCTTCATATTTTAAGTTATAGACATACCCTTGAGTGAACTATTTCGCATTAATGGATCCACTTGCCAGTATTCTAGGTCTGACCCAATCACTCTCGTAACCCGTATTTAAGTGCAACAATTTTTGCAAAAGAGTAAGAAAACCCAGACTTGAAGATATTTAAATTTTAGATCCCCGCTGCATCAGAGGAGCAATACCTTGTAGCTAGCACTGTTGGATTACGCATGGAGATCTTGAAATTATCAACTAAGAGAGATCAACAATATTGTCAAAGAATGAGACTCTGACATTTACCGATGCTACCTCTTTATATTCCCCAGGAGAGAAAAAAAGGTTGTACCAGGAATTTGGTTTAGGGAGCTAGAATATCAGAGAATTGAAGGTAATTTGTATATAGATATATCAGTACCAGCTGCTAAAGAATCTTGATTCAGAAGAGCACAACAAGTGATCTACAAAGGACAGACTATTTAGGTTTTCAATGGGCCTAAACAGACAAAACCCGAATAGATATGTGATTCCCAATCCTGATGAAACTGTCTACCTTATGAAGAAATAGATCAGTTGAGCCTAATTATTGAACTTGTAAAGGCAGATTCTGCACACTTTTTGACTTCTGTGAGCTCTGAGAATCTTCAACAAAACAAACAGATCATAAGACTGCAAGTTAAGGTCAAATGATTCTTCCAGAGGTGCACCTGAAGAAAACATTTGGTGTTCATACTGCAGCAGGAAAAACACACCAAGAAGACATGTTAAAAACGGCATAGTAACCCTTTCCTAAGTGTTTGAACCAGGATAAGGGTTGTCATTACTTTGGTATACGATGGTTGTTAGTTGAATAAGCATAAAAGGGACTCATTTAATGTGTGTTCAACTCTGGTGTATCTTCTTAAGAATAAATCAGAAATTACCAAGTGGAACACTCTTGTATCATGGCAAAGAACCAAACTAAGCAATAGACATCTGATATTGCCGAGGATTACTTCCATACAACACTGACACGTTTCTTAACTCTGAAATGGAATTACAACTCACCGAAATATAATGGCTGACCAGGAAGATTGATTATTTTCTGGAGACTACTTAAGCTATCCTAATCCACCATCATGAATATTTTTGGGGTGAAGCTGTATTAACAGCGACTCACATGACCAACAAAATTCCAGCAGGATCTCTAAAGTACCAAAGGTCCCTCCATTGAATACAAGAAGTGCATCAAACAGCAAAGTTAACCACTAACTTGATTTTGGGAGTCTTTGAACGTGTAAACTATGTGCACATACAAAGACAAGGATTCAGAAGATCCCAGAAATAATTGTCTTGCACCACGAAGAGAAAAAATGATGGGAATATTTTCTTTTCTAACACTGGGGTGGTATAGAAACAACCTAAAGATTAAAAGACAATCGACCGTGATCGATTCTTGATCTTTTAGAAAATCATAACATTATTATTGAGTAAATATTTTACTTTTTTATTTTTTAAAAATATATATATATATATATATATATTGAAACTAGAGAGCAGAGTTCCTCACATTTAGTAAGGAAATGAGCTTCCCATACTCCCGTCTGATGTTACGACACAATTCCTTTCTCCTCACTGGCAAAGTGGAGAACAGCTTCTCAATAATTACAGTAGTTCCGACTTGTCGAGCTACATTTCTTTCAGAAATGATAATGCCAGATTGGTCAAAGGTCAACTGAGTGCCGACTGCATCATTTTTAGTTCTTGTCTCCACAGATAAACTTCCAAGAGCACAAAGGGAACTCAAGGCCTCTCCTCGAAAGCCAAAAGTGGTTAAGGACTGAAGATCCTGGAAGTCTGATATCTTTGAAGTGTGATGCTTTAATGCAAAAGCCTGCGAAATAGTGGAAAGAGAACAAAAATATTAATAGAAGGCATAAACCAGATATCACCTGAGTTTCATGAATTTAGACAAGTAGAAAGATTGGGGGAACATAACTCTCTTCATCATTTTAAAACATAAGACCTTCACAGTACTACAATGTCACATAATTTATAACAGAAAATTATGTTCATAATGCCACGGTTTCTGAGAGCCATAGTGAGGACGATTTCCAGCTTGACTACCTTTAGGATGTATCATGGCGAAGAGCCTGTAAGATTAATTTTCTTTTTCTTGACAACTAATTGTAATATTTTACATAAATGTCGCCCGTGCAGCGAGAAGGTGACGAGGGCCATGCAAGGGAGGAACAACACACAGCCGGCGGAGTTGCCGCAAGACGGGACCTCGGTGCATCCCGCCTGGGAGTGGTGCCGGCCCATCCACTACAGTGGATCCGGCGCAAGCTGGGATCGAGAATATCAAGAAGGTCGTTGCAGAAGTTGCAGGCATCCACTGGAGGAATTCAGATGGGGAGGTGACAGCGAATCCTCCATGAAGTGCCTATCATGGAACGTCCGAGGCCTTCGGGACAATAGGAGGCGGGGGGTAGTGGGACGCTACCTCCGGGATAGGGTGCAGAGGTAGTGTGCCTCCAAGAAACCCTGATGGAGCATGATGACAGCCGATTGTGGCGCGCCTTGGGCTGGGGGGAAGGAGGAGCCCACGTGACTTTGGAGGCGGCGGGCCGATCGGGGGGGATCGCCTTGGCCTGGAGGGACGACGCACACAAGAAAATGGAGGAATGGCGGGGTCGATTTGTGGTGGCGGCTCGACTCTCCAGGCGAGCGGACGGCTGGTCTTGGGTGGCAGCATCGGCATATGGACCACAGACCTCAACACGCCGGATGGAGCTATGGGAGGATATCTCTGAGTTGGCTACAACTTTTTAGGGAATCCCGGTGATCAGGGGGGGGGGGGGGATTTCAACGTCACCCTAGAAGCGGCGGACCGACCGAATGGACTTGGCGGACCGGACCCTGGGTCGACAGATTTTCGAGATGTGCTCGCTCAAGCTAGGCTCCAAGAGATGGGGCCATCAGATTGCCTTTTCACGTGGCGGGGCTTGACAAACCCCATGGCACGATCGAGACTAGATCGTTTCTTGTGCTCACTGGAGATTCTTGAAGTCTTCCCGTCGGCTATGGTGATTGCACTCCCAAGACCTATATCTAACCATACACCTATTATGTGGACGTCACATGGGGAGACTGATAGGCCACCATACTTCAAGATGGATCGATCATGGTTTCGGGAGGAAGGGTTTGCTGAGGATCTAGCGACCTAGTGGGAGGCCCAGCCAGCTCGGGGTTTTGCGTCAGCGAGGCTCGTGATGAAGCTGAGTGGTCTACGTCACCACCTCATAGGGTGGCTGGA
>JAHCZF010000078.1:0-25000 GCA_024174645.1 Lemna minuta
TTCTTCTCTCTCAAATAAAATTAATTCGTCACTGGATGTGTGATTGGAGTTGTTTCTTATAGGATTTATAATTTTCTTAGAATCTTTTGAAGTTCGATCAAAATCAGTCTTAGGTTTTCAATTGTTACTTTTTTAATTTTTAAAAATCAAATTTTGATCGAAAACCTAAGACTGATTTTGATCGAACTTCAAAAGATTCTAAGAAAATTATAAATCCTATAAGAAACAACTCCAATCACACGTCCAGTGACGAATTAATTCTATTTGAGAGAGAAGAAAAGAAAAGAAACAAAACAAATTCTAAACCTAAACCGATTTCTAACAAACCTCTTTGCAGCTTCGAATGGAAGTCATCAACTCGATGAGCTACTTGACGTCGTCAGAAATCTCAAAATCGATCTTAATCCTTGCTTGTGTCCTCCAGGCCAACGGTTCGTCGGAGCGAAAAATCAAGATAACATTTCCGACCGTCTTCCCCTTCCTCTTAATCTTTTTTGAAATCGCGATGCTCCCCCCTTTGGCAAAGTTGTTATGTCCTTGGTGCGCATCGCTCCGCACGCACGTCTGTGCTGCACGCTGCGATTGCACGACATCTTGTCTTCCTCCATCTGATTGGTGGTGGACTTATTGCGCGCCTTGGTGCTCGTACCCCACAGGTAAGTCCAAATTTGACTGTGTACACATTGCTGTGCATGCAGTCTTACGCTCCATCGTGTGAAAAAGGGTTTAAATTAATTGCTCCCCTTATTTTCACCATTGATCCACAGTTGCTCATGGGTTGGAGAAACGATTTGGTTGGGATATGAAATCGAGACATTAAAAATTTAGCAGCAAGGCACTCCTAACCATGTTGAATTTTTCCCACTAAACTCACCTACCGAGCTTCTCTACTTCTTTAGATTGCACTAGCACCGTAGGTTACCTGATTTCATTCAGCCAGTAAATTGCTAGTGTATTCTAACTTTCACCTCAATCATAAGCTAAAGACCAAGTAAACCTGATTTCGAGGGTAACAGTTCTGTCCCCTTATTAATTTTCTCTAAACCTCTAACTATTGGCTCTAATTTTTGGCAGAATGTTTTTTACTATCGATGTCTAACCCTGGTATACAGATTAGAAATCCTTCACCCGAGTTGTAAGCTATTTATGCATATATCAGCATGATTTAAGAGTGAAAGATTTATCCCTTTTTCTTAATGCATTCATAGGTATAAAAGGCAATAAGATTGAAAATAACAAAATTGCAAACCGTCATTTTCTATAGGTTAGCAGAACCTTCTTGTGCACTTTGGATCAGTATTCCACTGCAAGTTTGCCTTGTACTCCAAAAGATTATGCTCCTTTTTTCTTTTTTTAACAGAATTGTACCTGCAAAGTAAAAAAACGAAATCAGTTTAGCTTTGCTATTACTGTAGAATGTAATGTAAATCACTCGTCAGCACAGGGATTCCGGGACCCCAGGTGTTCCTTGCCAGCCAGCCCATTTGCAGTCTAAGCGAGTCCCGCCGTTGCTGGCTAGTGCACAGCGCCGACAATCCACGCCACTGAAGGGTTTACCGTCGCAGCACCGACGGCCAGCCAGCGCACGCCCTCCATCTGTCAACAACAAGCCCGCTCCCCAGCCCCAACTGTCGGTGCCCCAGCCTGCGGCAGACAAATTGGCATCGGCAAATTCAGGCCGACGGCCGTTAACTTACGCCGAAATGGTCGTTCAAGTCCAGGCAGATGCCGTGGCAACGACAACCGGAGGGCAAAGGACCCTGCTACATCCAGAGGCGCAAGACCGATGCGTGGACCCATTAAAGAAGGCCGTTGTGTTCGTTGCCTGGCGCGAGAGCATTTCGCGCGGGATTGTCGTGACCCAATCACGTGTCGCCTCTGCCGTCAGAGTGGGCACCGCCAAGCTTCCTGCCCCGCACAGAGGATACAAAGTCCCAGTCTTGTAGGATCGGGGCTCTTTGATTGTCTGGTGGGTGAAATCAGTGATGACAACCCACCGTGGTCTCTAATCCTCGATGGGATCCAGGCCGCATGCCCCGACGTGACAAGCCTGGAATGCCATCCACTGGTGTCAGGCACAATTCTGTTACGTTGCCTATCCAAGGAAAACTGGCGGAAATTACACGGCTCTATCCAGCAGCTACCAGACTGTGGGACAGTAAAATGGCGGCGCCCGCGACCTACCGACGGGGCTTTCCCCTCGCATCGTGTTTTTTTTTGGGAATAAGAAAGCAGATCACCCAAAACGGTGAACCGCCATACAACGGAGGAAAGGGGTAACGTGACCAAAAAGATGGCCCATCGTGCCCCCCATAACCTCCAACTCACACATGCTCAAACCAAGAACCAACAAACCTCTCCACCTCATGGATGGTTCCCTCACTTGGTATTGCTTTCCCCTCAAAGACCACCTCATTATGGTGTAGCCATATGGCCCATACCACCGCAATTCTTTTTCCCCGTTCTGTGTCATTACCTC
Organism: Lemna minuta; assembly: GCA_024174645.1. Classification (NCBI taxonomy): domain Eukaryota; kingdom Viridiplantae; phylum Streptophyta; class Magnoliopsida; order Alismatales; family Araceae; genus Lemna; species Lemna minuta. Next base: position 2,480 of record JAHCZF010000078.1, read on the forward strand.
TTCTCCGCCTCGGTATTGTAGCCCCGGAATACGAACTTGACTTGATCTCGGAAAGCTCTTGACTGGCCCAAATCCTGCTCGCAATGGGGCATTTGAAAAACAGATGCTCACAGTCTTCTTCATTTTCTCCACACAACATGCATAGGGCTGAACCGATTGAGAATAAATATCTATGTCTCACCCGTGTCAGTACCCGCTGTCTAGCGATCGTCCATGCAAACACCGCCACCTTATGAGGTAACCTTTGTTTCCACACAGCGCGACATGCATCTAGCATTGCGGGGTCTTCGGATTGGGACGTCCTCAACTGCTGATATAGCCCGTGAACTGAAAATGGCTCATTCCTCCATATCCAAGCATCCCTGGCCCCTTCCCTAGGCATCCGCCCCTCTAACATCTGCTGCATACTCATAAACTCCCCCAACCTCTGCTCCGATAGATGCCCTGCAAGTGACGGGTTCCACCCTCTGTCCCAACATTCTTTGACTGTACCTTGCGGGTGTCAAGTTAGCGCAAACAAGCGTGGAAATTTCCCTCTTAGACACCCCTTATCCGACCACTCGTCCAGCCAAAACCGAAATAAAGCACCGTCCCCTAGTCGAGCTGAAATTTTTTTTTGTATGATAGGGACCACCTTCCCTAGCCCCCGCCAGAAAGCCGATGCTCCGCTCACTCTGGTTATCATCTTGTCCCAAGCCACGCCTGCTCCATATCTATCCCGCATCACAGCTCTAATCACGTCTTCCTCTGGGCCTATAATCCTTTTCACCCATTTCGTCAACAGTGCCACATTCATCGTCTTTAAGTGTGGTACCCCTAGACCACCCTAACCAGTTGGCTTGCAAATATCGTCCCATGCTACTAAAGCCAACCCCCTTCCCTCCTTCGACCCCTTCCAGAAAAACCTCTGCATAAGACCACTTAGGCGTTGCTCAATGCTCGCTGGGATCTTGAAGACAGATAAGTAAAAAGTGGGTATTGCTGTCAGTACAGATTTCAGCAGCACTAGCCTTCCCCCTTTCGATAGAACTTTAGCTTTCCATCCCTCTAGTCGCTGCTCAACCTTCTCGACTACACTCTGCCAATCTGTACCGTGGAGCTGGCCCGTAGAAAGGGGTAACCCCAAATATCGAATGGGCAAAGTCCCCATCGGTGTGCCCAGTGCACACGAACATTGACTCTCCTTGTCTTGTGATAGCCCAAACCCCGTGAATTCTGATTTTTCTCTATTGAGACGTAGCCCAGAGAAACCTGCAAAAACGTCCAACAATATTGATAGATTCTTGGCCTCCTCCACCGACCCCTCCATAAAGAACAAAGTATCATCCGCATACTGCAACAACGGGATGCCCAACGGTTGGCTATGTGTCTGAAAACCCTTTAAACTCCCCCTTGCACAGGCTTAGGCTGTGCTATTGTATAACACATCTGCGGCTAGGATGAATAACATTGGGGCTAATGGGCACCCTTGCCTAATACCTCTTTGTGGCCGAATCCACCATCATGTCGGCCGCCCATTTACCAAAATTGAAAAAGACTGGGACGTCACACACCGTTTCATCCACCTGATCCACTCCTCCGGGAAACCCCTCTTCCGTAGAACCGCCCATAGGAATCGCCAATTCCAGTGAGTCATTTGCCTTCGCAAAGTCTACCTTCCACATAAACCCTTTCGTCCCTTGCACCTTCCATGCTGCAAGAATCTCCCCCGCCATGACGACACTATTCGGTAATTGTCTCCCCGATATAAACGCATATTGAAACGGCCCGATAAGCACTCCGATCACCTCTCTCAGCCGGTTTGCCAATACCTTGGCCACTATAAGATATATGGAATTAGAGAGTGAAATAGGTCAGTAGTCATTGACACTTTCGGCCCCCTGTCTCTTCGGCAACATAAATAGGTACAACTTATTAATCTTCTCCATATTGGCTTGAGGGGATCTCAGCTCCTCCAGTGTAGCCATAACATCTCCTTTGACCAGAGCCCAGAATTCCTTGTAGAACAATACCGGTAATCCGTCGGGCCCTGGGGTGCCTTCACCATTCAATCCCGCAAGGGCGGCCTGCACCTCCTCCACCGTGAAAGGTCGTACCAAGCTGTCCCTCTGTTTTGGTATGAGCTGCGACGCCTCCCTTCCTGCCCATCTCCATTGACTTGGTCATCGCCCAAAAATGATTCGCCAGAGCTCGGCCCGTTGCGTGCGGTCCGCTATGTTGCTGTGTACCAACTCTTATCCTTGTTATCTGATTCATTCGCCTCCTCCCATTGGCTACGAGGTGGAAAAAACGTGTATTTGTATCTCCCTCTTTCAACCACAGCTGCTTGGACCTTTGCCTCCAATCCATCTCCTCTTTTTTATCCCTTGTTGCCACCACCAATCTCCATTGCCTTTGGTCTTGCATTTCGTTGTCTATAAGTCCTCTCCTATCCTCCACATCATCCAGTTGTCTGATCTTTGCGAGAGCTTCCACTCTCACCTTGCATCGTGCCTCTCGAATCGTCCTCTTATAACTCATTAAGTGTCCCCTCACCCTATCAATGCATCCCGTCAGCCTTTTCGACCCCATCTCTAGCCCATCCTGGGACCTCCACACCTCCATGATCTCCTCCGTGAAACCCCTTTCCCTCAGCCACGATTTGTCCATCTTAAAATACGTAGTACGGCCATGACCCTCATGTGTCTGCCAGATAATCGGGCAATGATCAGATATTGGTCTAGGTAATACTAACACGTGTGCCTCCGAGAACCGTTCCATCAGCTCTACGGAACATAGGAATCGGTCTAGACAGAACCTATAAGACGGACCCGCTTCACTGCGCCAAGTATAATTGCAGTCCTGAGGCCTCATCTCTTTCAATGCTGCCCTTGCCAGAAAATCCCAAAACTCCTCTGAACCTTGATCTCGTCCACCGGCTCCATCAGGCCTGTCGTCTGCGACCAACGTCACATTGAAGTCCCCTCCAAACAGCATCGGTGTGTCATTAAATTTAGCCACAACCTTGTCAAGCTCCTCCCATAGTCTCTCCCGACGATTCGCGTACATCGGTCCATAAACTGATGCCACCACAACCTTCAAAGCATCACTCCTTCTCGACAGCTAGACAGCGACAACGAACTGCCCATCCCACACCGCCTCCTTATCGTATAATCCCTCGTTCCAGGCAATCAACACTCGACCCGATCGACCCTTTGCATTCACTGCATGGTACCCCTCTAGAAAATCCCCTCTGACCACCCTCCAATCCTGTGGCTCACATTTTTCCATCTACGTCTCCTGCAAACATACCACCGTTGCCCCCCACTCTCTCAGATACTTGGCCACGATCCTCCGCCTCTTCATAGATACTTGGCCACGTCATAGAGCCCACGCACATTCCATGAGATGCAATTCATGGGGACCTTGCATCCCCCTCCCACCCATCTGACTGTCTATGAAACCTCCACACTCACCCATGTGGACTATCCTGATGTCTGATTCCACCTCGTCGATTGCTGGGTTACTCCGGGTACAGCTGTTGAACTCTCCTCCCCTCCCACCTCTCTACCTACTTCTCCTGACTCTTCCATCCCCACCCTCTGCCTAAGACGCAAGTCTCCCACACAAACCATCCTCCACCCGGAAATCGTGTTATCAGAAGATTGGAGGCCCAAGGAGTTCTATTTGGGCTTCGTACGTGGAGACACATTGAGCACATCCTTCGCCCAGTTGGCACAGTCTGGCAATTGGTGTGTGATGGGCTTCAAGAGGGCAACCCAAACTGCATCTGTCTCGACATGGAGATGGTCGAGGACAGGGAGGTCCCAAGATATATTGAGACAGTGGCGGGAGGGGAGACTGTCTCGAGAATCCAGCTGGCCGCACTGCTGCCACCCCCTCCCCTAACTACGTGCCCCCATTCCGCATCTAGTTTGAGCTGCAATGTTGGGCTGGATCAATCCCCGGGGTAATTGCAAGAGATTCGTCAGCCACCGGCGCCCAATGGCACCTCGCTCGGCCCGAGCAGAGTCAGCAAGTCACCTGCCGCCTCGCTTCCACACAATGGGGCTAAACCTATGGAGTTTATGGAGGAGACAACTGCCGGCTTGACTCCACGCGCTGGGGTCGAACCTATGGAGTTTATTGAGGAGTCACTAGCGTCCCGGGCCGGTGGCCCCCGCGATTCTCTCTCGATATACCGCTATCGATGGCGGCGTCAGTGCTCGCGGAGGCTCTTCCAGGCGGGCAGCTCTTGGTTCTCCATACAAGGGGAGCGCCAATGGACAGCTTTACGCAACTCCACACCAGCTGTCTCCACACCTCTGGTGGCAAACGGATCCAATGAGAGTCGGGACAAGGGGCCCTCCGAGCAGTAGATGTCCCAAGTCCCACCTACGCCCGAGTCTTTCATCCGGGCCTTAGTCGTCCTGTTGCCTGCCCTCGAGGTTGGCCAACGTATGGGGGCCGGAGGTGGAGACATGCCCGTTCCCCAATGAAGTGCATCAGCTGGAATGTACGAGGGCTCCGTGACAAAAGACGACAGGGCATTGTGGGCCGACACCTCCGAGAATGGGGCGCCAAGGTGGTCTGCCTCCAAGAGACGATGATGGCCCAATTCGAACAGAGATCCTGGACTTCCCTGGGTTGGGGGAGTGGCAATGCACACGTAGCCATCGCTGCCTCGGGACTGTCCGGCGGAATTCTGCTAGCCTGGAAGGAAGAACTGTTTGACCAGACCAGTACATGGAAAGGGCGACATGTGGCAGCGGCTTGCTTGCTGAATCGAAGGAGTGGAGCAGCCGTGGTGGTGGCTGCAGAGTATGGTCCCACAGTTCAAACACTGCCGGAGGAACTTTGGGAAGACATCCGACTACTATATGGGGTCTACCCGGAGACCCCGATACTTATAGGCGGCGATTTCAATGTAACCCTCAGGGCAGACGATCGACCGAATGGTGGCGGCGGTCGTGATCCGGGATCGAGCCAGTTCTGGGATGTTATTGCTCTCGTGGGTATGGCTGAGATGGGCCCTGTAGACTGTCGGTTCACATGGCGCGGTCCGACTTCCTAGTCAGGGCTAGACCGCTTCCTATGCTCCTCCGAGTTGCTGGCTGCATTCCCTTTGGCGGAGGTGTCTGCCCTACCCCGTCCTTTATCGGATCACATGCCCATCTGTTGGTCCTCGATGGTGGGATTGGCAAAACCCACATATTTCAAGCTGAATAGGTCATGGCTCCGTGACGAGAAATTAAAAAGGGATATTTCGGTGTGGTGGTATTCCAGTCTCAGTTTTGGCACAACGTTGGATAAGCTCGTCACCAAGTTGAAGGGTCTCCACCACCACCTCTTCGAACTTCGTCGACAAATCCAAATGGCCCGAACTCAAGCTCGAGAGATCGCCCTTGCATGAGTCCAGGAATTGGATGCAGTTGAAGACATGAGAAGCCTCACATCCGAGGAAGAAAAGGAGTGGAAGAAGAGCCGTGATGAAGTAGCCGAAGCGGACCTTCGGATTGAGTTGGATTGGCGACAACGCTCTCAGCAACTATTGCTATCGGCCGGGGATGCCAACACCCGGTTTTTTCACATGACTGCTAGTGGGAGACGCCGACAAAGTTGCATCCGACGTATTCTGGTGGGTGACCGGGCCCTCATAGACCAGCCATCGATTGGTCAAGCTCTGGCGGATTACTTCCGGGAGTTCTACCGCCGCGGATCTCCAAACAGGTGGCGTTGGCTTGCCAATGGGGCGGCAACACTATTGCTAGATCAGCAGCAAGAGCTTATATCCCCTGTTACCGAAGAAGTACTAGTGGCCATCCGCGGTCTGAACAGTGAAGGCGCCCCCGGACCGGACAGCATTTCGCTGTTCTTCTACTTGGACTGCTGGGACGTAGTAGGATTCGAGGTGTTGGTGACGATTGAGGAATTTTGGGCCGGTCGATGCAATATGGATCGACTCAATCGAGCCTACATCGTTATCCTCTCGAAAGTTGAAGGCGCTGAGCGAATTGGGGACTTCCAACCTTTCTCGTTGTCGAACTCCATTTACTTGATCATTGCCAAGGTGCTGCCTAACCGACTTCGAACAGCCCTGCCAGCGCTCATCAGCCCCTTTCAGTTGGCATTCATGCCGGATCGGTAGATGGCGGACAACATAGTGCTAGCGGAGGAGATTGTCGCTTCTTGACGGCGAGACAGCACACCTGGGTTCTTGTGGAAGGTGGATTTCTCCAAGGCATATGACTCGCTTGATTGGCGGTTCTTGTGGAATGTATTACGATGGAGGGGCTTTCCGGAGACATGGACTCGGTGGGTGAAGCAGTGTGTGACGACCCCCACCTTTGCTGTTCTTGTGAATGGGCACCCACAAGGAGGATGGATCCACCCTCAGCGAGGCATTCGACAGGGCTGTCCATTGGCCCCACTCCTATTTATTTTTGTTGTGGACGCTCTGGCCGTGTGCACATTGCAGTTGTGCCGTAGTGGCGCCTTTGCCGGGTTCCAGTCTTTCAACATCCTTGGCAGTATCCCGCTTCTACAATACGCGGATGACACAACTTTCTTCATCCAGGGGTCGTGGGCGGCCGCACACACCCTATCCATCATGATGGATATATTATCGGACTTCTCGGGCCTCCGATCGAATCGAGCCAAGTCGTCCTTCATCGGCTTGGGGATCTCTTCAAAGAAACTGGTGGGCTGCGCTTGGATCTTGGCGACTCCTATTGGAGCCTTGCCGATTTGTTACTTAGGAGTGCCTTTGGTGGATCGCCGGCTCCCTATCCGAGATTGGCAAGCGGTGCTGGAAAAAGTAGAGACGTGATTGGGAGGTTGGAGGGCATGCTTTCTCTCACGGGGGGGGGGGGTGACTTGTACTGCTGAAGGCAGTATTATCAGCTATTCCGACCTACTTCATGGCTATGTACAGGATGCCCGCAGGGTTCGTCGCCGGCTGGAGTCGGTTATATGGGGTTTCTTTTGGCGCGGCTCTTGACAAGAAGAGTCTCGAGGGGTGGCGCTTGTCGCGTGGGAGACCGTGTGCCGGCCGGTTTCCCAAGGTGGATTGGGGGTCCCGCATCTTCAGCAAGTCAACATGACCCTCCTGACCAAGTGGGTGGCTCGACTGATGCACCCGTTTAGAGATCTAATAGTTGCGATACTTCGTGATGGATATGACGCTTCCTTGGACTAGCAGATGTGGCAGACCCCTCAGAGAGGCGATTCTATATTTATGTTGTCTTTACGGCCCATCTTCAAGGTAGTGCAACCCTTCTTCCGACCTAAGCTGGGCACAGGGGAGTCCTTTCGTTTTTGGGCAAACGAGTGGTCGGAGAATGGACGCCTTAGTCAATCCTTCCCTCGCCTGTTTGCCCTCGCATCAAATCCGGAAGGGTCCGTCAGGCAAGCATGGCAGAACGCCTGGGATCCGGCCCTGCCATCGGCACTGTCTGATCAGTGAGTGATTGATTTCATGCGGCTACAGGAGCTATTGGCTAATCAGCGACCGTCCGCGGGCCCGGACGCGTGGATATGGAGCGCCCGAATTTTAATGTTCGGGCAGTCTATCTTCGACTTCGAGAACGAGTGGATTCGGAAGACCCGCTCTTCTTGCGACTCTGGCGACGAGTGTGGAAAAGCCGAATTCCTTTAAAGATACGGATCTTCGTCTGCCTCATTCTCCGCCAGCGGCTGATGACGAGAGCCTTTTGACAACACATGGCCCCCGACTCCTCAGGGGAATGTGCATGGTGCGGGGCAAGTTTGGAGGACTGTGAACACCTTTTCGTGTTATGCCCCATTTCCCAGGCGATCTGGGGGTCGGTTGGTGTTGCCCGTCCGGTGCTGACGTCACTAGAAGATTTCTGGCGATCCATTGGAGACGGCCCATACCGGAGAGCAGCAGAGTGGCAACTCGTATTTGCTACGCTATGGTCTATTTGGATCAACCGAAACGATGTCATCTTCAGGGGACGTACCCACGTGGTCGATGTAATTCTGCACGACGCGAGGGGACTGGCTATCTCTTGGAATCAAGGCGGCTCTGGTCCCTTGACTTTTGTACCCCTTTAGCCTTACATTGTACTTATCGTCATATTTTGCAATGACATCGGGGGGGTTCCATGCTAGTGGGCCCTTCTCCCTTTTTTCAAAAAAAAAATAATTTCAAAACCCCCAAACCTTTGAACTTCACTCATTTGTACATTGCTTTTGAAGGGATCATCGCTGAACTTTTGCCTTCTCATGATCATGAGCCTTTCCAAAAAAACTTCCTCATCAACCCATCCATATATTTTTCGACACCCGTATTTAAACTTACATACTGATAGACAAAAAATAGGTACCATGAAGAGCACTAACTACAATTCCATCAAACACTCCCCTAGGCATCACTCTTGTCTTGCACCTCTATCACCGGCACCAGTTCAGGGTCAAGAGCTGACCCACCATCAAATAATGCATTGGAAGCATCTTAATAGACGTCCCCAAGGCCCCGGAACATTCTCTCTCCTCCTGCGATGGCTCAAAACGTATAAATACTTATTTGGGACAATTTTTTGTTGGCACGAGAAATCTGCTAAAAGATCTAGTTAAGTGTAGAGATTCTTTGCCTGCTTCCTGGATCCTGCTATGAATAACGTAGTGTCATCTGGGTGTTATAATAATGGGATGCCCTCTGAGTAGCTCATCTGGAAATCCCACAATAGACCATGGGAGCAAACTTTTATAGTGCATGTAAATAGAGCATCAACTACTAAAACAAAGAATAGCAGCACCAATGGACATCCCTGTCTGACCCCTTTTTGCGAGTGGATCAAGCCCCCATTTGTGTGCTCATTCACCAAAAGTGGCATTCAGTGGAAGGTAGTGCATCTCCAAACCCATGCCACTTATTCATGCGAAGTCAACCTTCCACATGAAGCCCTTGTTTCCCCTTTCTATACCACACTGCTTGGTTCTCCCCTACCACTTCTGCATTGTCCACCAAACGCCTCCACAGAATGAATGCTGGCCAGAATGGACCAACAGATTATCAATCGCCTCCCATAACCTATTTTCCAAAACCTTCTCTATGATAAGGCAAATGGAACTAGATAATGAGATGAGCCAGTAGTCTCTGACTCTATTACCCCTTAGAATTTGGTTAGAGAAATAAGTTTGATATGTTAGTTCTCTCCATTCCATAATTTCCTCGGAGTTCTTTCAATATAGCCTAACCTTTGAAGATTAACACTGAAACTCACTTAAGTGTAACACTGAAAAACCATTTGGAACCCTAGTCTTCTAAACTTAGCCCCTTGGCTTCCCATCTTGTCTTTTGGGTTTGGCCTCACCAGATTCACCTGATGTTGCTGCATCACCCTTGTTGCCTCTCTTCCTTACCATCTCCGCTGGCTCTGGCTCCCTTGCCAAGAGAAGGTTTGAAAATGGGATGCCAACGCTCTGGCAAGAACCTCTAACCCAATATACTCCTAATTCCCTACCAGCACTCCTAATATCAGGTTTGATCTCTTTCTTTTGTTTGCTATGAGATGGAAGTATCTGCTGTTGGCATCGCCCTCCCTAACTGTGTGCGCCTTGATCACTGCCTCCAGACCATCTCCATCTTCCTCTCTTCCTCCATCACCTGCTGACATCCCCTTTCTTCCCTTGTCTTCTTTCCTGAAATGGCTCTTGTACTTCCATCCCATCTGCGTGCTTTAATCTTGATAAAGCTGCATTCCTCCTGGTCCTGTCCTCTCAAATATGCTTGTTGACCCCAATGAGGTGCCTTCAAAACCATTTCAGCTTTTTAACAAGCCTTGTTGAACATTGTGAGGACCACCATCTCATTACCTCCTTGAAACCACCCTCCCTCAGCCAGGATTTGTCCATCTTGAAATATGTGGGTCTACCCTGACCCTCATGTATCTGCTACACATCAGGGATTGATCCAATAGCCATCTTAGGACTGAGGACACGTCTACCTACCAGAAATTCTCCAAAATTTCCACCAAGCACAAGAACTGGCCTAGTCAAGATAAGGTGGTGGGACCCACTAAGCTCTGCCAGGTGTACATGGAGGACCAGACATGTTAACTCCCAGTAAATGGTCGAGAAAATGTCACCCCCCCAGATTCCATTCTCTTGTCTCCCAGCTTTCTAACATTGTCTCCTGCAAACACACCATAGTGGCCCCCCTTCATGCAAGTACTTGGGCCACAACCCCTTGCCTCTGTTCATTGTGGAGTCCATGTCCATCCCATGATACACACTTCATCACTGAATTAGTGGCCCCCCTCACAGAATCTGCATCCTGTCTAACCCCACAGCCTTGGCCATTTTTCCAGGCCTACTGTTTGTTAGGTTATCCTCCTCCACCGCGCACTCTTCTCCTCTGTCATCTTTCTTTGTCAGCTTTGCCTCCTCCATGGCTGCTATCACCAGTGTGTTATTTCTTTTACGATCAAGTCCATCATCATGTTCCTCTTGGCCCATCCTTCAACAATGTCAATCGTCCTTTCCTCCTGGCCACCACCCATGCTTTGACACTTGTCTCATTCCTCAACCCCATCATTCCCTCCTTATAGACAGCACCATTGAAACATGCAAGCTTCCTTTTTTTTATCACTCTGACTGTCTAAAATGTGCACGGTCATCCTAGTCTGGCGCCGCCTTCTGATTGGCTCTTCCCTGCTCTTGCCAACTTTATGGCCAAAGGGTCCTCTAGGACTTCCATCCCCAACTTTTGATAACTCTCGATCACTGCCTCCCCCTGCAGATTATCTTGTTTGTCTGACCCCGTTCTCCATTGATCCACTTGCCCCGCTATCTTTGGCATGATGGCTGTTGTCCAAGAATTCTGCAATCAGAGAGCGTCTGGGCCATCTAGGGGTGCACTCCCACCTGCCTATGCTGATCCTGACCCCTTCTATCTCAGGTCTGGGTCTAGGAGCCAGAGAAACGTATGTTGCCTGATGTCTCTCCCCTTGCCCATCAGCTAATGCCATCTCCCAGTGTACAGCTCTGCATGGCAATTGCTTGGCCAAGGATTGGGTGACTTCTCCTGCATTCATTGCCTGTAGCCCTGGAAATAAAATATTTTTCCCAGACCTACCCTTCCACACCCCCACTCTTCTTGAAAATGTCAGTGCAGGGGGAGGGAATCGCCCCAACAGCCTGATCCTTAATGAGCCTGTAGAGCCTCGAAGGCTGCTATGTTGTTGTGTCCACTGGATCTCTCTTCTGTCTCCATGACTGTGACTCTGCCTTGGTCTGGATCGGGATTCCCTCTGATGTGTAGGCTGTTCCTGATGCTGTGTTGAACCCTTGCATTGCATCGCCTCAAGGGCCCACACAACACCCTCACACGTGTTGCCCTTGCATCTCGTCACCCTCTCCCTCACTTTGGGTCACCCACACTACTTTCTCTCTCCTCTGTCAAGAATCTGTCTTCTGAAAAAGAAATCTCTCTTCCGCTCTATGTTGCAAGATGTTGTGATGAGGAACTTGAAAGGGAATTAAGCTTTTTCTATGCATAGTAGCTAATGGAAGGGATATAATTCTAGATAAAATTTAAATGCGTTGCCATTTATTCTTAATTAGCCTATTGTGGGGAGCATTTATTCCCTTTTGGAGTAATGAGACTTGTATGATCAGTGCACTACTGTGAAAAATTCATTCAGGGGCAGCTGACTATGCAGTCAATTTTATCCCATGCTTTCTTTCTCTCCATGCAGTTTCAGGCCATAAAAAACTGTGTAGCCTTAGCTTTTTGGCCATTATCAGTTTCACAAAATGTTGAGGTGCATCTGCCATAAAAAACATTGGCCTTTATATCCCAAAGTTGGCCTTGAAGCCTGCTTTCTATGTAAATGCTTGATTAATGTAACATGGATATATCATTTTGTGGTTGTCAAGAATAGCTGAAGTAGAGTGGAAGGACATTGTAGAAATTAGGAGCACTATATTACAGCGAAGTGTCTATATGGAGAGATTGGTATGAGTCACATCGCATCATAAAGTGATAATAACAGACTGGAGGATTACTTGCACTGCTTGCTTGGGAACCAACCTGCCAGCTAGTACACCTTGCCATGGCCCAAGCACTGGTACAATACCGCTTTCACTGTGTTAATCGGCATCACTCCTTTCAAGGCAATTTATCCCCCCTACTGGTATGTAATGGCGACCTCTTGTAGACCATCGGCAATCAAACATAAAGAATGCAATCGTATTCTGCAAGAGTTGAAGGCCCTGTGCGTCAGCAGAGGGCCACATGAAAAGCAGTGGCTTATTTCGGGTGATTGACTATAAATTCATAAAGGGACCTGGTTTTTGTCAAACTCAGACCTTGTATGTATTCCATCCATGCCCACGGTTACCAAAAACTCTTTCTGCAATAAGACAGTTAATTTCCTATAACTCTGCATTACTAGGTGTTATACCGTTTCGCTCTCACTTGTGGATCAACTAGTCTTCCACTGTTCCACATCTCTCAAATCAAGAAACATTGGGACCTGTACCAGAAGACAATGGTGACCAGCTCAGAACGGGTACTTACAGCTTGCCCCACAGTAGCAGGCATTGAAAACTCTAGAAAGTTGGTGGAGCTGGGTGCGGAGGGAGATCATCATCAACATTCTTTCTCCTCTACCTGAAAGACTATTATATATGTAATGGTCACTCCAGAAATTCTGTTTTGTTCTCTCTCTCTCTCTTTGTGGTTTTGTAGAAGTGAGTTCCTTTGGTTCAAATGGTAATTTTGATCGAAATCAGTTTCACCTGAATTCTTTATTGATTGGCTGGGTTGGGGTTGACTTAAGGCATTCACACGAGGAGAGGGATGGAGCAATTTGGAAAGAAGAAACCCCTGCTCCAATAGAGCTGGAATGGATGGTGCTGTGAGGGCCAGAGGCAGCATTGACACCTGAGAGGAAGACAGACATAGATGAGAGCTGCAAATGAGTGGTTGAAAGTTGCTAGCCGCTTTGAGCTGCTGGCACATGCTCTTCTATGAGCTTCTGAAGAGCATGTTGCTAGCAGCTCTTAGTGGCGCACAGGCGGCACGTTTAATTAGTGGCAGTGATAGTGGAGAAGGTGGTAACAGTGATGTGTATAGAAAGAAAGTGACTGGCAGCAGCAGAGAGGGTTTTTCTGGTAGGAAACAGTGGTGCACTGATGGCAGTATTGGTCCTGTGTGGTAACACTTCTGATATGGGTGTCATGGTGCAAGAAGTTTATGCCGTACTTCAGTAGCACTTCTGAAGGGGCTTGGAGGATGTTGCTGGTGCCAAGGGCTTGGTGATTGCTGTCAGGGAATGTTCTTAATGTCGGACCAAGGATTTTTCCCATCTTGGAACTAGAGGTAATCAGAGTATATGGACATGATTCTGCCGGAAGTTCAGGGAATTGGAGTCTGGTGGTGTTACTGTGGTCTGTACGATGGAGTTGTGGAAAATGTGGCTGTGTGATCTGATGTGGAGTCGTAGTGTCAGGGAGCTAATTGGTCATCTTTGGAGGTGTTCTTGATACAGTGCAATGAAATGTGGTGTGTGGAGGATTTTGGCAGCAGAATTTGTGAAATTTTCATTTTTGTTATAAGAGTTTTAACACCTCATCAGGTTCCCTTGATTTCCACAGGAACTTCCTTGTGGAGTGTAGCAGCTCCTATTTTCTATAGGTTGGGTTTCAACATTGCTTTTCCCTCTTCCTATGAAGTTTTCGTCATGTTCACTTAGTATTCGACAGTTTCTTTCAGTGATTACACCACAGTGTATCCTTTGAGTCCTCTTTCTGATTTTTCCTTTGAAAAATTGTCTTAGAATCTGACTGATTTTGAAGCACATAGAAAGGTGGACCTGTCTTATTTATCATGAGTGGCTCATCTGAGGAATTCTAATTTGAATTTGGGCTAAATGGCCTGTCTGTTGTGAATGCTGAGCTTTGAACCTTTAATCCTTATAAGACAGTCCTAGTCTGTTCTCTTTTCTTGAATTTGTTTCAAAGTTCTCTCAGAAATTAAGGCATACTCTGATAAACTGTTGGGCTCTAGCACTTCCATATTCCAGTTTCAATCCCTTAAGAAATTCTGAAGTTGGTTATATGGTGATTTGAATAAGGGATAGTACTTGGCTATTTCATTTTATATGATTAGTTTTCTGTATTAAATTCCTGTGTATACAGTCCTGGTCTCTTCACCTGTTTGGTTTCTAGAGCTTTCGAACTCTGGCCTTGATCATGTAGTTGATACTGTGTCCGTGCAGATGTGTAGGAGGTCAATAATGATCTCTCCTTTTGGCATTGAGGATAATTCATTCATATACTCTGGACACTTCGGTGCTCCTGAAAGATTTGTCAACTACTTATTTGAATATATTCTTTATTATCCCATTTTTCACACGTTAGATGCTCCATACCTAGTAGCTCTTTCTTCACATGCCTCAGTGGTCTCAAGGTTTCAAACTTCTCATTGAAATTGATTGTACTCTGTGAACAGGATTCTTGAAGCGAGCTTGGGCCATTGGGTATTAAAACTTTTCTGATAGAATAGTTAGCTCTTCAAAAAATATATCCTCTTTTGCCATCCCTATTTCTTTTTGGAAAGCCTTTAATGGGTTTGAGTTTTTTTTTTATTGGGTCCATCCATCTTTGAGACATTGATTCAGTGATAGCAGATTAGGAGTGGCCGTAGGTCTAAAAGAGTCACACAAAGGAAGAATATAACAATCATGTCTCATTAGGGTTAACAGTTGCTCTGGTACCATGATGATTTAAGTCTCTCTCCATGCATATCAGCTAAGATCCACCATGGACTGATGTGATCTTGGACAGTACAGATCCTAGTTTTATTGTGAGTCAAAACACCCATCTTTAGAAAACATGACACTAAACATAAACACTGCATGCGCATCTGGGTATAACAGGAAATAAAGAATGACATTTAGAACCATGTGTAAATATGAAGATGTAAAAGTAAAATTGCCCTAGTGAACAAAATAGAACTATTTCAGTGCAGATGTCTGTTAAATTCCTCTTTATTTTTAAAAGATTTCTATTGATTCTGCTGCTAAACTTTTATTAAATGTGTAGTATTGCCAGCATTCTCGGGAAATGTTCCAGCTGCTATTGGAAAAATATTTCCATCAGCAAATATAACGAGGCTCGAGAATTGGTATGGGTTTGAAAATGCTCATTTTTCTGCCATCTGGCCTTTTCCTTCGCAGAATCATATGATTGTTATCTTGTTGAAATGTCTTCTATGAAATTTTTCGTCAGCAATTCCATCTGAAAAAAATCCTTGTTTATTCCATGTTTTGTATTTTTTATTTGATGATTTCTCATTTGGCATCTGCAGGAACACCATAAATGGGGATCCTCGCTGGTGTTGCACATATCTCCTTGATCCTTCTGATCCTCTGTTTATTAAAATAGGGAAAACATTCATCGAAGAGCAGATAAAAGGTGTTTCTTGCTCTCAATTTTCATTCTTTATAGTTTCTATGATGATTTCTGAAGTGACAAAAGATTGGTGTGTGATTTCTGGGAAATATAATGGAGATTGTTTTTCAAAAAGGACCCTTGATGATAATGAGCACTTGGTTTTCAACATCAACATATATTTCACATGTGCTCATGCCAATTATGCCAGCTACTATTAAATTTTATCAGTAAACTGGACATAATGTTATGATTGTGTCTGTGAAATTTACCTACATTGTGTCATATCTTGAATGCAGCAATATCTGAATTTTTTTTCTTTTGAATCAGTGGAAGTATCTTCGACCTGATCTTTCACTCACTATGCCTGCGGGAAATAAGCTGATGGAACCTAATAACAATTCATAGATATCATGGATGATCTCATCCTATTAATACTCTGCATTGAGGGCTCGTGACGTTCAGATCATATACTTAATTGTATATGCCTCTAGAACCCTTCTACACAGTGAATGTAGAGTTTCTATAACATGACGATCCTTGAACAGAAGGTTATGCATCATGTCTAAAGGTGTTTCTAGTGGTGGGAAAGGTAGGATGGCTAAGGCTCGAGGTGGGGGGTAGACATGATACATTGGATCAAGGGTGGAAGAGAAAGAATGAGATGCTTGAGGCAAATACAAAGGGGGAAATAGGAAACAGTGGGGGGAGAATAGTTGGGGGACCCGCTCACCAACAGTCAGGAAATAATGATGACCATGACAGCTAGTTTACAGAGGGAGCAGAGATTTCTCCTGGAATGATGGGAATGATCATGCACGGGTGAAATCATATGACCCATGAAGTGCATCTCCTGGAATGTTCAGGGGTTCTGTAATGAGCAGAGGAGAGGAATTGTAGGGAGGTACTTGCAAGATTTTGGGCGCTACAATAACATGCCTGAGAGAAACTATGTTGGAGACCTGTGAGACATGGGATTGGCAGTTGGTGGGAGAAGGATTTGTGGAGGGATATCTGGCAGTGAATGCAGTTGCGGATCTAGAGGATGATTGGCAGCCTGGAACGCGACGATGTTCTCTAATGAGGACTCGTGAGCGGGTAGTGAAACTGAAGAGGATTGACGACTGTGAAGCAGTCATAATATCTATTTACAGTCAGGTGAATGCAGCAAGGGGCTCCCACTATTGCTCATGCGAGATCTGGGTTCAGACACCTTTCCGGCATTCACCTCAAGGGCCTCCCTACAAGAGATGGGGTCAATCGACTGCAGGTACACATGGAGGAGCACGGTGAGCCCTATGTCACTATCATGAATAGTCAGATTCTTGTGCTTCATAGAGCTACTAGAGTGCTGCCCAATGACAATGTAGGATTTCATCTTGATCGTACGTCAGTCAAAGGACATATACAGCCTACATACTTCAAATTGACAGAGCTCGGATGCAAAATGAGAGATTCATGGTGGAGGTGGGCAACTAGGGGGCAGCACAACACATACAGAAATCATAAACAATAAGGTTGACAAAAGGATCAAAGGGATACAGGGATACTTCTTGGAGTTTAGAAAGCAAATTTGGGAGGAGATTACTGGACAAAGGACATTCGCCTTAGCCAGGATTTAGGCATTGGATGATTTGGAGGATACCAAAACACTATTGGTTCACTAAAGGAAGGAGAGGAGGTGGTGTAGGCAGGTGATCACAAAGGAAGATTAGAAGCTAAAGATGGACTAGAGACAAAGATCAAGGCAACTGTAGCTGATAGAGGGTGACATTAACAAGAGGTTCTTCCATCTTACGGAAAATGACAAGAGATTTAACCAAGTTGAGAACCAGGAATATGTTGGAACTCATGCAGTGAGATGAGCTTGGGCAGACCACTTCATAACTTCTCTTGATGGAGGGGATGGAATAGGTGAAGGTGGTGGGGTAAGGGGTGGGACAGGTGACACAAGAATAATAGGCATTGATAGTGAGGCCATCTTCAGTGGAAGAGGTTTGGGCGGCCATTAAGAGGTAAAATGGAGAAGGGGCCCCACTATCAAACAACCTTTCGACTTTCATCTACCTAGGAAACCTTGGCATGGAGAGAGTCAACATATTGTATCTGGTACTGTCGCCAAACTGTCAAGGGGGAGTTCAGGTCCATTTTGTTGTCCAACTATATCTACCTCGTTATTGCAAAGGTGCTGGCGAACAAGCTAACAGAGGTAATAGGCGAGCTAGTCAGACTCTTCTAGTTGACCTTCATCCCAAGTAAATAGCTTGTGGATGGCGCAGACATTCAAGGAAACATCCTAGCAGCACGGAGGAGAAAAGGGACTTGGGGGTTCATGTGGTTGGTTGATTACTCAAAAAATGAGCAACTTTCTTGAGTGGGACATTTTGTAGACATCCATGTGGAGAAGAGGCTTTCTAGTGGAATAGGTAGGCTGTGTCAAGAGCTGTATTACTTCCCATTGCTTTTTTACGTTGGTGAGCATGTGTCTTGTGGGGGGATGGATCCAATTACAAAGGGGAGTCATGCAGGGATGTCCCTTGGCCTTGATATTGTTCGTCCTTGCAATGGGTGTCCTCGAGATGTCATCATGTTCTTTATGGAGGGCTTAGTAGAATTGGCCAAGAACCTATCTGTGATGTTGGATCTATTCAACGATTGCTTGGGTCTCCAAATCAATCTCACCAAATCAGCTTTGAACAAGTTTGGGCTATCACAAGAGGAAAAGATTCAATGTGCAAGGGCATTAGGGATGCTGATTGACACACTAGCCATGTGCCATTTGGTCTTACCATTGACATGGGGTCGACTTCAAACTAGGGACACAAGGCAGACACTTCTACTAGGCTCAGGAGTCCAAAGGCAAATATGACTTTGAAGGTACTCAAGGATATGTTAGCCTCGTGGGTGGAGTGGGAGGGGTGTGCGGCTACAAGAAGAGGAACATCTGCTTTATGACAAAATTTGAAGCAAGTTTTTCCACAAGTTAAGGATTTCTTCCTTACCAGGCTATGAGATAGATCCTCCTTTCATTTATAATTGATAAATGGTCAGCTTGGGGCACCCTTCAAAGGGAGTTCACATGTCTATTTGCCCTGGCATGAAGTTCTCAGGCAACAGATAAGGATTTTTGGGACGACATGCAGAATATCCTATTGGGGGTATTCAGTAAGACTTGCAGGTGGAGGAGTTTATGGAGATGCAACATTTCTCACTTGATTTGTGCCTTGTGTGCAGGACACAGGATGGTTGAGTGTGGACAGGCAGCACTTCGACGGTTCAGGATGTCTACAAGTGGATTCGACACTCAGTCCTTTTCTTTCAATGCCCTTTTGCTCAAGAGGCATGGGGATCGGAGGGTTTCCCCGACATGGACACTGGGTCAGCGGAGTCCTTTTGGGACTCCATGTGACACGGCCTTTTTCCATTGTGAAGCCGAGTGGCAAAAACTCTTTGCGATTCTCTGGGCTGTCTGGCTTCACAGAAACGAGGTCATCTTTTGGGGCCGCCAACCCTCGGCCATAGCTATCATATTTGATGCACGAGCATTAGCCAGCCAACACATGGCATCGATGGCTCTAGCCATTCTGCCACTGTACTTCATTCTTTCGTTTTTCTAATGGCAATGGCACGGGGGCCCCACTTTTTGGGTGACCCTCTTTCTCTTTTCAAAAAAAAAAACAAGTGGATTAGACACAATTAGATAGAGGAACCAGTAACCATCTTTGTGTGCCATTTCTTTTCAGGCGAAGGCCGATGATGCAAGCCTCCTGACAAAGAATAATCTTGGAGGTTTTCAAAGAGTGTATTATATATAGAAGGGGTGAGGAAGATTGTTCTCACCTGTTTTGCGATTGCCCATAGGAGATGAGCCAGAAGATCTCATGTGTGGATGTCACATCAGCAGAGCCCTTCTGAGGATCTCTCACATGAGGCATATACAGGAGGAAGGCTGAGGAGGGAAGCCTCTTTGTTGTGCTATTGGCACTAAGGTTGCATTGCAACAAGGTGATTTTTTAGGGAAGGGCAGTGTCGGATGACATTGTAGCTCATGATGTGGAAGGTTTTGTATAATGGTGGTTTATAAGGGGGTGAGTGAGGGAAGGGGTTCCCAGAGGGTCAGTTTTGTATCTTACCAGGACATCCTCGAAGTTTCAGAAAAAGGATATCTTCAGTTGTGTTACATCACGATGTGGAGGGTTTTGTATCATGGTGCTGTAGAAAAGGGTGAGTGGGGGAAGTGGAAACAAGCATCACCTTAGTATCTTACAAGGATACATCTTAGACATTTTGGAGGATCTCCTATCTTGGGTGATCTCCATTTCATCTTTCAAAAAACCATTAGAACTATTTATGGTTTTTATTTGTACATGAGTGATTCTGTTGGAATGCTTGGGGGATCTTTTCTTTCTTTTGGAGTTACCTTTTTTTGCTCGAAAACTTATGTGGAGGGTTTTGTATCATGGCGGTGTAGAAAAGTGTGAGTGGGGGAAGTGGAAACAAGTATCACCTTAGTATCTTACAAGGATACATCTTATACATTTTGGAGGATCTCCTATCTTGGGCGATCTCCATTTCATCTTTCAAAAAAATCATTGGAACTATTTATGGTATTTATTTGTACATGAGTGATTCTGTTGGAATGCTTTGGTGATCTTTTCTTTCTTTTGGAGATACCTTTTTTTGCTCGAAAACTTATGTTGCCTTATATATTATTGTAATTTCAGAGTATGGAGCTATATCAGACATATATAACTGGTAAGTTATCAGTCTAACATGTTACTTTGTCCTTCTATTCATGCCATAACTGAAGAATGCTTTTTTGTATGTGCTTGCTCCATCAGTCTTAATATAGCCATCACCAAGAACCATTGACACATATTACCTTTCTTGTGCATACTTTAATCTCCAGGTTCTCCTATCCCTTGAGGATCAATTATGTGGTATTTATAAAGGATTAAACACTTTCATCTTCATTCCAAAATGTGTACATTGAGAAAAATCAGGGAAATTAATATTTGTTTTACTGTTGATAATCACCAGTGATACGTTCAATGAAAATCCTCCTCCCTCGGACAACACAGAATATATATCTGCTCTTGGGGCCTCAGTATATGCTGCCATGGTTGCTGGCAACAAGAATGCCTTATGGTTAATGCAGGTATGTTCATATTATGACCTCAGATGATGTTCCCTCTTTTATTAAAAAAAAATTCAGGAAATTATCAAACACACTTTTTTATCAATATAGGATGATCACTGAAAATTGGTGCTCTGTGATCATCTGATAATCAAATACACTTATGTGAGGTCCCAGTCAAGGTTTCTTTCATTTTGGGGATGGAATTTTTTATCAAGGGAGAGGCAATTCATGGCAGTGATCATGGGACTCAGGCACGCAAGGAAACCCTACTACGAGAGGGAAGGACCGCAAGGTCGATATGGAGGTTAAAGGCAGAGGGGATGTGTAAGGCGAATTAGGAGCTTGCAAGCATACAGAATTGCGACTGCAAATGAGAGAGCTCAGGATGGTGACAAAGAGGAGAGATGGAGAGCTGACTCGTGAAGGCTCCTGTGAGATCCACGCATCCATGGAAATCCAGTCACCACCAAGGACCCACACATAGTGCCCTTCACTAGGTCACGACTGGATTTCCATGTGAATCTATATGTGCTGCCCTTCACCATGCAATCCTGCACACACTGATGCGCCTTCACAACCTAGTGAAGGGCAGCAAGTATAGATTTAGATTCCACCCCAACCTGGCATGGAGCCAGTGGGTGGTGGCAAATGGGTTTGCATCAGTTAACTATAATGAAGAAGGCCCACTGCAGGCACCTATTGCATGCAGTACCCTAGAGTTGGGTTGGAGGTCTCAAAACAAGGCATCCAAAGGAAGGTGGTACTAGCTGAAGGTGTGCAACAGCAGTTGGAGAAGGTAGAGGGGAGAATGCGAGTAATCCCTCATGCTACTCAGCAGCCTGGAGAATGGACCCCATCTGTGAAGGCTGGAGCTGACAGAAGCAGCAGACTCGCCCCTGGTGCACTTGACACATAAATAAGGGAGATCCTTAATTAGAAGGTTTCATATACAAACGAAAGAAAGTGGGAGTTAAACATGAGTGAGGGATCATGGCATGGGTGATTGGAGGAAAAAGCAAATAGTTGAAGTTAGCAGCCAAGGGCCGGGCAAGATGAACCCCTATGGCAGATTTTGGTCAGATGAATGCAGCTGTCTCTCTTGAGACGGGCACGAAGATCGCAAATGTGGGGGGGGGGGGGGCAGAGAAGAATGTTAGTGGTGAATGAGGGGAAGAGGATCGTCGAACAAAGCAAATAGATGTGGCAGTGGGTTTGTAATAGGTATAGCGCAGGGGACGGGGATGTAAATGCTCAATAATAAAATTTTCCTCATGGAATGTAGGTGGCCTCAGGGATAAGCAAAAGCAAGGAATTGTGAGAAGATACTTGAGAGACTGGGGAGCCACAGTGGTGTCTTTGTGGGAAACTATGTTAGAAAAATGGTAGACACAAGACTAAAACATGGTAGGAAGAGGTTTCCTGGAGGGTTTCCTTGCAGTCACTGTGGAAATAGTTTCTCCAGGGTTTCTATGGGACTTTTCATACTCGATGTCTTGGTGGGAAGTTTATTAATCAGATGGATCGCTGTCATAACAGCAAAGCCCCACAAGGTTTTTGAAACACATGCTTGTTCCATGAGTGTCCTACCCTTATCCAAGATGTCCACAATTTTCCTTTCAGCAAGACCATTTTGCTAAGGAGTGTATGGGCGAGAAGTCTCATGTTGAATGTCTTCCCCTTCGAAGAATTTCCGCAGGTCATTGTTGCAAAAATCTCGGGCATTATCCATTCTAACTCCTTGAACATCTATGCCAAACTGTCTTTTAATCAAGTGGCAGTGGTTCTTTAGGATTTCTGTCACTTCCGCTTTTTGTTTAAGAAGATACAGCCACCCAAACCTGTTGTGATCATCAATACACACCAGAAACTATCTGAAGCCACTTAGATCGGTTTGAGGGTCCCCAAATATCACAGTGAAGGAGTTGGAAAGGTTTGAGGCATCAATTATCTGTGGATGGGTATACCACTTTCTTTGATTT
>JAHCZF010000079.1:0-25000 GCA_024174645.1 Lemna minuta
CATTAACACTCCCCCTCAAGCTGGAGCGTGGAGGTCGAACATGCCCAGCTTGGATCCCATAGTATCATATGTCGGGCCTGGTAGTGCCTTAGTGAAGATGTCTGCCAGCTGATGTGCCGAAGCGACGTGTGGAGTACAGATGGTACCGCTCACCACGTACTGTCGAATAAAGTGGCAGTCAATCTCAATGTGCTTCGTCCTCATATGGAACGTAGCATTACTGGCAATGAAGGTCGCGGCCAGGTTGTCACAATGCATCTGCATAGGCTCTCCAGGGGGGAATCCCAACTCGGTAAGAAGAGAGCGCAGCCACAACATCTCTGCTGTGGTATCCGCCATGGCTCGATACTCGGCTTCAGCGCTGGACCGAGATACAATGGACTGCTTCTGAGAGCGCCATGTGACAAGATTACCTCCAACGTAGGTGGCATATCCACCATGTGACTTCCGGTCCTCCTTGTTGCCGGCAAATCCAGAGTCAGAGTAAGCCTCAATGCGCAGATGGCCATGGCGTCGATACAGGAGGCCCCTCCCCGGAGCTCTCTTTATGTACGCCAGAACACGGTAGACCCCCTCCAGATGGATAGTACGAGGAGCCTGCATAAACTGACTCAAGACACTAACCGCATAGGAGATATCTGGGCGAGTCACAGTGAGGAAAATCAATTTCCCCACGAGTCGTCGGTAGAGGCCTGCATCCTCCACCAGTGCAGTAGCATGGTCCCACCAGTCCACATTCTGCTCCATGGGTGAGGTGACCGGCTTGCACCCCAACATCCCTGTCTCCTCCAGGAGATCAAGCGCGTACTTCCGCTGACAAATAGACATCTGCCCCTGACGGTAAGCAATCTCAAGTCCAAGGAAGTACCTTGGTGGAGACAAGTCTCGGGTCACGAAGTGCTGAGCCAGATACGCCTTGGTCGCAGCAACCTCAGCGTCGTCACTACCGGTGATGATGATGTCATCGACATACACGGCCAGGATGACACAGCCGAGTGGGGTGCGTTTCCTCAGGACAGTCGGATCAGAGACGGTAGAGACGAAGCCATACGAGAAGAGAAGCTGGGAGAACTTGTGGAACCACGCACGCGGGCTTTGCTTCAGCCCATAGATAGCCTTCTTGAGGAGACACACCTCAGAAGACTCCCCCTGAGCAACGTACCCAGGCGGTTGCTCCATGAATACCTGCTCATCGAGGTCTCCGTAAAGGAAGGCATTGGATACGTCCAGTTGATGAAGCGGCCAGCACTGCTCCAGGGCGATGGAGAAGATAACACGAATGGAGCTGAGGCGCGCCACAGGAGAGAAGGTCTCATGATAGTCAAGACCATAGGCT
Organism: Lemna minuta; assembly: GCA_024174645.1. Lineage (NCBI taxonomy): Eukaryota > Viridiplantae > Streptophyta > Magnoliopsida > Alismatales > Araceae > Lemna > Lemna minuta. Next base: position 1,337 of record JAHCZF010000079.1, read on the forward strand.
TGAGAAAAGCCTCGGGCCACCAGACGCGCCTTATAGCGAGCAACGGAGCCATCAGGATTGTACTTAAGGGAGTACACCCACTTGCAAGAGACGACGTTGGCATCAGTCGGCCGAGGAACCAACGTCCAGGTCTCCCGCTGGAGGAAGGCCGCATACTCCACATCCATCGCCGCTTTCCACGCCGGTACCTGCAACGCCTCAATATACGACTTGGGAATTGACTCGGTTAGAACAGCAAGGGCAAAGGACTGATAGGAAGGAGAAAGGCGGGCAGGAGAGACATAATGGGCGATAGGATGTTGCGTGCACTGGCGAGTGCCCTTGCGGAGGGCAATGGGAAGGTCAAGGTCAGAGGCGGGAGGTGGTGGGGAGGGTAGGGGTGACGAGGTAGCCAGAACAGTGGGGGGTGGAGAGGAGGGAGGGTCCACCTCAGACAGGCTAGGGACGGATGCGGAAGAGGGTGACACATCAGGCAAGGAAACCGGGGCAGAGGAAGAGGGTGACAACAGCACAGGAAGGTCGGAAACGGTGGTGGCAGATATGGAAGGAGGTAGGGATGATGAGGAGATATCATCGGCAGACTGGGTAGATGAAAAGTAGGGAACATCCTCATGGAAGGTCACGTCTGTCGAAGTAACATACTGGTGCTGATCGGGGAAGTATATACGGTAGCCCTTCTGAGTCCGAGAGTAACCTACGAACACACCCTTGCGTGCACGCGGAGCTAGCTTGGACAGACCGGGAGTGTAATCCTGAACAAAGGTAGTGCAGCCGAACACTCGTGGTGGTAGGGAGAAGATATCAGCCGTATGAGTCAATCGCTGAAGGGGAACCGCACCTCCAAGAGCAGCAGATGGGAGACGGTTCACCAAATATGTAGCAGTCAAGACAGCTTCACACCAGAGATACTGAGGTACCCTCATAGCAAGCAGCAGTGTGCGTACCATGTCCAGAAGGTGTCGATGCTTCCTCTCGGCCACGCCATTCTGCTGCGAGGTATAGGGACAAGTAGTCTGATGGACTATCCCATGAGCCAGACATAGGTCCTCAATCGCCTTCTGAGTGAACTCAAGTGCATTGTCCGTGCGCAGGACTCTTACCTTAGTCATGTACTGGGTACTGATCTCAAGGAGAAAATGCTGAACACGAGAAAGTACCTCCTTCCGACTCTTCAGAATATACGTCCAACTCGCCCGAGTGTAATCATCGACAAACACCATGTAGTACTTTCCTCCTGTAGGAGATGAATGCGGGGCAGGACCCCAGACGTCGCAGTGGACCAAGTCAAACGGACTATGAGTAGGTGGACCAGTGCGCGATGGATATGATGATCTATGATGCTTCCCTAGTTCACAAGACTCACAATGAAACTCAGATAAGTTTAACCAAGGAAGAGTTTCCTTAAGTTTGACAAGACTAGGATGCCCCAATCGGGAGTGCCATAAAAAGGAGTCATGAAGAGAACTAGAGGAAGCAGAAAGTGCAAAAAGGGCTTGGAGTCCCGTAGAGGGAGAGTCAGCCACCAGCTCGTAGATCCCACGTCCGTTCTCACGGCCCAGTCCAATCCTCCGGCCCGTATCGAGATCCTGGAAGATGCAGTGATGAGGAAAGAAGAACACACCACAGTGAAGGGCTTTAGTGATCGCACTGATGGACAACAGATTGGCAGGGAAACCGGGAATGTACAGGACGTTCTGTAAAGGAAGGGAAGATGTGGCACGAGACTGGCCGGTGCCGAGGACAGGACAGGTACGACCGTCAGCTATACGGACGTCAGGAATGGAGGTGTCAGGCCGGTAAGAGGTCAGAATAGTGGGAAAACCGGTCATGTGGGAAGAGGCCCCCGAGTCAATAACCCAAGAAGTAATATGAGGGGTTGAGATAGACGGCGTACCTGGAGAAGATCCGCGTCCTCCCGCATAGGACGCCAAGCTGCTGGTCAGTGCCGCAAGACTGGCTGATGGTGCCGCAGTCGGGCAAAGTGACGAGGCGCGCGATGCCTGAATGTAGGCCAGCTCCGAGGGAGAGAGTGAGAGGCTGACCATCCCTCCTGCCGAAGGAGCAGTAGAGGAGGAGCCTTCGGCAGGCGTGGAGGACGCCTTGCCTCCTGAGGCAGCCATGGCCCAGGCGGGCTTCCCGAACTCCTTCCAGCACTTCTCTGCTGGGTGTGATGTCTTCCCACAGTACTTGCAGGGCGGATAGGAGGTCCGGTTCTTCCCGGAGGATGCGCCCTTCCCAGATGCCCGGTGAGCCCCGGCTGATACTATGAGAGCTGATGTCTCGGTGGGCTGCATGGTCTGGGATGAGGGCAGACTGTCCTGCACTCGAAGTGCAGCGGCGAAGATCTCCTCAGTGGGTAGCACCCGCGATCCCCCAAGTACCTGACCCCTGATCATATCGGCCAGCTCTGGACGTAATCCGCTGAGGAAGGCTCCAGCTCGGAGCTCATCGCGGTACCGTCGAAGCGTGTCAAGATCCAAGACGAGCGGCTGATAGACCTCGAGGTTGGTGAAGATAGCGTCGACCGATCCATAGTAGTTCTGCAGTGTCCGGGTTCCCTGGCGACAGGCGAATAACTCCTCGTATAGGCGGACTGTCCGACTCACGTTGCTCTTGTTGGCGTACATAGTCTCCAACTTGAGCCACAGGGCGCGAGCAGGACGTGTCATGCTGAGCGGCTCCATGATCTGAGTCGCGACGCTGGATATAAGCCAGGAACAAACTGCTGACTCCAGTCTGCTCCACTCAGAGTAACCCGGATCCGATTCCTTAAGAGGAGGTTCGGTTAGATGATGCCGAAGACCGTGAGCGTTCAGGAACTCCAGGAAGGCGCCTCGCCAGGGCCCATAATTGGACCCATCGAACGTGTACGCCGGCTTGGCGAGTGCACTCACAATCGAATGCTTCCCGGACTGCAGAGACGGCCCCGTCGGCTGAGGAGGCTGAGGAGGCTGAGTCAGGGTCGTAGGGGATGATATACTTGACTCGGCCATGTGCAAAGTGGTAATCGAGTAGTGCCAGCAGCAGCAGCTTCAGGCAGAGCAGATGTGGCGGCGGCGGCGTTAGGCAGGCCAGGCACGACGCAGATAAGGCAGGGCAGGCGCGGCGGAAGCGGCGTCAAGCAGGGCAGGCGCGATGGCAGGGCGGCGTGCAGGGCAGGCGGCGCAACGGCAGGGCGGCGCGCAGAGGCGAGCGCGCGGCAGCGGCGGCGCATGCAGCAGAGGCAGTGCAAAGGTAGGGCGCGCGCAGCAGGGGCGGGCACGACGGCAGGGCGGCGTGCAGGTGGGGGCGGCTCGACGGCAGGGGCGGCTCGCAAGCGGGCGGCGCGCGAGCAGGAGCGGCGCGTAAGCGTGGCGGCACGACGCAGTAGGGCGCGCGCAGAGCCAGGCAGCGCGATGGCGAGGGCGGCGTGCGAGGCAGGCGCGCGACGGCAGGCGGCGCGCAGCGAGCGGGCAGTGCAAAGGTAGGGCGGCGCGCAGGCAGGGCGGGCACGACGGCAGGGCGGCGTGCAGGTGGGGCAGCTCGACGGCAGGGCGGCGCGCAGGGCAGGGTAAGGTAAACCCTAATTTTTTCTCTCTCCTAGCTCTGATACCATGTTAGAGAAAGAGGAGAGAGACGAGATCGAGAGAGAGAGAGGGTTTCTCATTGATGTGATGCCCCCATGCAATGGGGGCTTAATATAGGAGAGAAAGAGAGACTAGTGGGCCGAGCCCACTAGAGAGAGAGAGAGAGGGGGAAGAAATACATGCTCATTAACTAGGGAAGTTTGTATCGCAAATTCAAAGAAGGTTAGGGACTTGTGAATACATGTAGACCACCAACTTTCAACATTAGAATCAATATAGAAATGAAATAAAGGGGAAGAAGAATAGGGGAGGGTCTCAAAGAATGACAAAAGCTAAGAAGTGAATGAAAGGGACAAATGTCTCACGGGAGAGAGCCCTACCTAGATAATATATCATGTGGGAAATAAATAGAAAATATAGTTATTGGAAACAAATTGATGCCTATACCCCATACTTAGTGAGATATAAACCTTACACGAGTGAAAGTAATCGCAATAATGCCATTGGACTTGAATAGGCCCACTTTCTCTCCCATAAATCTAGGGGTATGGACGTCAAACATATCAATTTGTTAGAGATTGTCATGGGAGGGACCATTCAAGCCCTTAATGTGCTTTGTATAAGGTCCTTGGGGAACCTCTCATGTAAAAAATGAGAATCTGCCTCAATGTTCTTTGTGTGTCATTGAAATTTAGATTACTTGCAATGAAGATTTCAGCATGGTTATCACAATATATGCATCGGAGAGATCATAGAATGTCAAGCTCTAGATGAAAGACCAAATCTAATCACTAGCCCTATGCACATGCAACAACAACACTATCTCTATGAATTATAATTAAATATTTCTGTTGGCTTTCCTATGAACAAGAATTGTTAGATGTTTGACACTAGATTGAGGGACAACAATTTTCTTTTGGTTGCCCAAGGCTACTAGGTTGCCCCAAAGATATGTATAATAACTAGAAGAAAAGTTCCTTTCACCTTTGTCACATGCATAGGGTAAGCCTGAATAGGCTAAAACTCTTAGATTTCATGTTATTGATACATGTCCTTGTCTTAGGGAATGTCTAAGATAAGGATCCAAGCCAATATACCTCTCATGACTCAAGCTTAAACTAGCTTACCAATGACAGTATAAAGACAATATCAACATGAGAGAAAATCAAGCTAAGTATATTTCCCACTCAATATGTTGTACCAATTGACATCTTCAAGAAGGGGAAATTTAGTATCTCGAAAATTGAATATGGAGTTTCTAGTCTACTATCAAAAGGATTATTTTTCTCCAATAAATCAAGCACAAATTTTCATCGGTTGAAGTTCAACTATCCAAAGTGATATGCAAAGTTGATCTCCAAGAATTATAGGGGTTTACCCAAATACTATGCTCTTGAAATTCATCCTTGATTACTCTAATTGATTATAACATCATCCATAAACATCAAAAGAATGACACTTCTAGATTGAGCCTATTTCTCAAAATTAGTGGGATCAATTGTACTCTAAAAAAACCAAGTAAATTCATTATCTAATTGAATCTGTAAAATCATGCTTGAGGAATCTACTTCAATCCATAAATATCATGATTAATATTACTCACTTCTGATGCCTTTGCTTTGTTGGGATCTAAAGTTCAATAGGCACTCAAAATTTTGGTAAAAAATCGAATGTAGTGAAAAACTTTGAATCACACATTCAAAATATTAAGGTAAAAATGATGGATGAACCTATCATCTAATATGGATTAAAATCTATACTAAAAGGGTTTATTGAAGGAGTTCTAGAAGCTATTCAAGTGTCCAACCCTTAGCAGTATTCACACAATCGTTGAATATTTAAATCTCCTATTCAATACTTCACCAAGAGAGAAAGAAAAGATAGGAGAGAGTCTCTAAAAGGTTCACATGGGCACCTTAGGTTACGGTTATTCTCCCCCTATTTCTAGACATTGGGTATGTAAAAATTTCATAAAACCCCGTAGAATTGTCTATATTCACCAAAGTCGATCGACCTTATATGTGTGACCATCTCATTCCTTGAGTTGATCTCCTCAAATATGAAGGGCGAATGATCCCATCAAGACCACAAAATCACCTTTGAAGACTTTATGCCCTATCCAATATATGAAATTTTAGAGATCCCGTGACTAGGGTGTGAGGGTTGACTTGGTCAACTCTATATTCTAGAAGCTTCCAAAATGTTCTAGATTTTTCTAGAGTTTTCTAGAATCTTTTATGCTTCTTCTAGAAGCTTGTGGAGTCTTCTAAATTACACTTGAAGCTTGTGGATCTTTCTAGATGTTCTAGAAAGTTATGAACATCTTCTAGAGAGAGTCTCCAGAAGCTTCTAAGGAGCTCTATAAAAGGGGGAGCTCACCTCAAGCTTGGTGCAACCTAAAGGAAGTAACTCAAGAGCATTCTAAGGGCGTGAAACCCTTGTGAAGGAAGGGTCAAGCTACTTGGATAGTTGGAGAAAAGAGAGGGGGGCAACATAGCATCTTTGAAAGAAGCTTTGTGAAGAGGTGACATAATTAACCCTAAATTAATGTATTTTGAGATTATAATAAATTTTTCATAGAATGATAGTGTTAGATATAGCTTATTAGAAGGTCTTAGATATAACTAAATACAATTGGGCTTTACCATTCACATGGTATCGAGCCTAAATTAAATTATTTTTTTGTGTTGCTGCCGCTGGTCAATTAAAATCGTCGCCACCACTGCTCTTCTTCTTTTCTCGCAAGCAGCCCATGAAGGCCAAAGGTATCCCCTCTCCCCTCCTGTCCTTTTTTTCTGCTGCCCTTATTGGGCGCACGCAAAGGGCTCCTTCGGCGCCGTGGTATCGTGTCTTGTGGCGACGGGGGTCGTACACCACCAGCATATCTTTTGAGACATTAGATGAGGTTGTCATCTCGGTAGAGGACTCCCCTTCTTCATCCGACGGTTCAATTTGGCCTTCGAGTGCCTGATCAGAGAGAAAATTAGGCAAGAAAGTGAGTGAAATTGAGTTTTCACCTTGCGTTGACCAAGTCCACTTCTCATCTTCTTCAAAAATTGCATCTCGACTGATGATAACTTTGGAGTTGACCGGGTCAAAACAATTATAGGCCTTTGTTCCAAGCACATAGCCTATGAAAATCATGGGTTGACTCCTGTCTTCCAACTTACTCAAGTGTCCTTTTGTCACTTTCACATGAACAATTGACCCGAAGGTCCTCATGTGGTCCACAGAGGGTTTTCTCCCTGTCCACATCTCGTGAGGTGTTTGACCCTGCAAGATTTTAGAAGAAGACCGGTTAAGAATATAAACCGCGGTATTTACAGCCTCTCCCCATAGTTCTTTAGGGAGGTCCTTGGCCTTCAACATGGCTCGGACCATGGACACCACTGTCATGTTCTTCCTTTCCACCACCCCGTTCTGCTGAGGTGAGTAGGGGGCAGTCAATTGCCTCTTGATTCCATGCTCCAAGCAATATGTTGAGAATTCATCCGATGTGAATTCTCCTCCCCTATCTGATCTGAGGGTCTTAATCTTCATTCCCTTCTATGTCTCTGCCAAATTCTTGAAGTGCTTGAAGGCTTCAAAGGCATCAGACTTACACTACAACATAGACACCCACGTGAGTTGAGAAAAATCATCTATGATCAGGAGAAAATATCGGCTTCCTCCTAAAGTTGTTGGTGTGATAGGTCCTGTGGTGCTTTCCTGCAACACAACTTCGACATAGCTTTCTTGGTATCACGAACGAAGGTAGTCCTTCAACTGATTTCTTTCTTGACATCTCTTGAAGCGTGTGAAAATTGAGATGTCCAAACTGGGAGTGCCATAACCATTCTTCGGCAGTGTCTTCAGTCGTGATCAGACATTGATCAACAATACTTAACTTTAGTAGATAGAGTTGCCCACTTGATCTATGAACCTCTGCAAATAATTGACTGTTAGGATTGAAGATGGTAAGCTTACCTTCACCCATAATCATCCGGTAGCCTTCCTCATCCAATCGACCAAGACTCAGGATATTTGTTTCTAGCTTAGGAACAAATAGGACATTGCAGAGTCGCAGGGTGCTACCGTCCTTTTGATTAACTTCAATCGCACCTTTCTCTTTGATCTGGATCCTTGAATTATCATCGAACTTCAAAAATCTGGTGGTAGTTTCATCCAACTCATTGAAGAATTCTTGGCAACCCATCATGTGATTGGTTGCTCCAGTGTCCAAGTACCAGAGAGCAGGATCGTAGGATGCTCTCTTGGATCTATGGAGAAGTAAGTCGCTTACCTCTTTGACAAAGCGTTTAAGTGCGATCGTTAAACACAAACCTAAGTCAAAATTTTTTTATAAAACCAAACTCATAAAGATAAGATATAAAATCAAGTAATGTATAAGTATCGGGTCGATCCACAGAGAGTAGGGTTGACTTTAATTGCAGAGTTGACTTGGTCAAACTTAGGTTTAAAAGGGGTTTTAAAGAAGTAAAAATAAGATGTGATGAATATAAATGATATCAAATAGACTAAATAAGAAGTTTTAAGAATTAAATTCTCGGGTTTGACAGAGAAAAGTCAAAAGTCAAAGTCAAAGCATTGACTTTGACCAATAGTAGGTGTTCTATAAAATGAGAGAATCAAACAGTGTCAGAAGATTACGAAAATTATATATTTAGAAACTATACAGAAAATGGAATTTATTGATCTAAAATTTGTGATTTTTGGATAAGAAATGGGTTTACTATGAATTACTGAAAATTAAATATCAGAAAATCCCCGAAATGAACACCTCAGAGGAAATCTTCAAATTGACTGGTCAAATGAAATCCAAATCTTGCAATTTATATATCAATGGAAATCTAAGAACCAGAGGAATCTAATGAGACCAAAATTATTCCATTCTGATTTTTAAATTGAAAGTAATTGACCCCAAAATTCAACGTTTAACTTATGATGAAAGATGAGCAATGCTCGGTCAAATGTTAACTTCAAGGGTCAAATGAACTCGGAATTCAACAAATTTGCTATCCACGGAAAGCTGATGAAAATAGGAATCTAATGAAACCAAAATAAAGTGATATGGAACTATAATCAGAGAGATATCCTATTTTCAATATCAGTAATTTTTTGGACAAAATTTTGGGGAAAATGAATAACACTAAGAACTAATTTGCAAAATTAAACTTCTAAATCTAATAAAAACTCAAATTAGCTTTTAATAATTGATTGAATCTCACTACTAAACCACTTTCCGCAAGAATGGGGCTTCAATTCTTGTTGATTGAAGCGAATTTGCTCGGATTCTTCCTCGCGGACGTTCGGAATTTAAGAGGAAAATTCGATGAAATCAAAGAGGAATTCACGATCAATCCCGCTCCAATTACTTCGCAATCGAGTCTTAGTGCGGGGGGATCACGAAGAACTTAAGACCTTTGATGTAGGATAATTTTAGAGGAGGTATCTAAATCCTACATATGAAGGGAGGACCTATGAATTGATATCAGTGAGGGAATACTATAGAAGTCAGTGAAGATATCTTTTAGGATAAATTAGGATTATGGGAATAATAGGGTTGATTAGTATTGTAGGTTAATGAATATGAGATAAGGATAAAGAGGATAAGTAAGTATAAGAAGATGGAGAATGAGAGGAATAAGCACAGAAAGAGGGATATTAAGATATATGAGAGGAAAGTGATAGTGGATGGGATGATGGAAGGGATGATAAAGAGAGAATAAGGAGAAAGATGAGGTGAGATTATTATATCGGATAATATGAGTTAGCGGATGAGGGAAGGGAGTAAAGATAATAAGAGAAGCGAGAATAGAGAAGGTACGGTGGATAGGATAGGACTGAAATAGAATGGAGGAGACTGTATATTAAATAATATATTTAGCGTTAACAGAGGAGATACTATTATATATTTTAATATATATGATAGAGAGAAAATGAAGAGCGATGAAGATAGAACGAGAGACAGAGGGAAATAGGGAAATGGGAATCTCATGTGGACTTACGGATCTTAATATGAACTATCACACGAGTAAAGAGTGAGGATGAATACCTGATATGGAAGGAAGAAGCGATGCTCCCGAATCGCTTCACTGAGCCGGATATTCCTCGACAGGCTTTGGACGTGAAGTGGATGAAAAATGACAGAAGAGGGAGAGAATAGAGAGGGAGATAGAATCGGAAGATGAAGGAGATGCGGGAGGAATGGTGGAGGCACAAGAGAACACGATGAACACATAGGTAAAAACGGAACCAATAGTAACCAAGTTTTATCAAATTCAACATCTTTCTCTCTTCTTACAATTCTCTATTTAAAGAATACGAAGAGGAGGAATGAAAAGTCGCGTCGATATGAATTTTCACGCATGAGCGGTTACAGTGTTCGCGGAAGTTTCTTACGCGGATTCCATCACGATCGTTGACTAAAAGTGATTCCGTCGGTCTGTGATGAGGTCGTTAGTTGCGGAGTTTGGTTGGATTGACTGGATTCTCTTTTGACGTCAATTGAAGTCCCGGTCGGAGGTTATCGCTGAGATGTGGGTGAGAGGGTGGTTTGTTCCAGCGCGGGAAGTAAATCGAAACGAAACGGTAGTGTGGAGAATCTCAGAGCAGAGGGAGATTATTTTGTCGTCCGTCAGCTTCCCGCCTTTCTCTTCCTGGGTCTCGAGCTCCAAGAGAATATCCAAGTGACAGAAGTTGACGGCGTTCTCTCTATGTGCTCTAACAAAGGTCACAATCCCGTAATCCAGCCAAAACCAACACTGATGCCAGCGTAGTTGAAGCAGGAGACTCCAATCCTCTCTTCTGGAAAACGTCGTTCGCTCTGGCAGTTGGGAATTCCATTTGCAAATGAACCGTTGCGCCCGGAACTAACTTTCCGGTTATTCGGAATTCTACCGAGGAGGCTTCCGGTCTTTCCTGCAGGTCAACGCCACGATAGTCTTCATTATTTCGTGATGATGAAAGGTGAGAGGATAGCCCGTCGATTGTGGATGTTGCATTGCTGAGGTTAACAACGATAGTCGCTTATTGAGAATTTACATTTTGTCTTTTAGTGATTCCGCGATGGCCGTCAGCTGCGTGTCGCATGGTGGCAGGGTGTTTGGCGAGAAATTCTCCTCAACGGGCTTCTTTCTTGGGGAGCGTCGATGGTTGGATACCAGGAATATGCGTTGACTTCTACAGGTCTTCCGCTCCCGTGCTATTGGCGACGAGTTTCCGCAAAACTTCTGCTACGTTCATCGCTGCGAGCTCGACGATTCCTCTCAATAACCTGCGAGCTCGACGTTTCCTCTCCATAACCTTCCTCTGGCGATTCTTAATCCATTAGGACTGACGGTAGCTTCTTCTCAGTAGTAATGACAACACCGTGGGCAGCTTTGATCCCGATAGATATATGATCCAACAGCCATTAGGGTATACTCTATCTGCACCAGCTTTCTCTACAAGGTCTTTAGAGCCCAAGGGCTCTTTTGAATGAACTTGTTGTCCTCTTTACTTAGTAATGTATTTAGACGGCCTGGAGATGTGTTATAAGTTTTGGATAATGAGGAGAATGGTCCTTGAACAGCTCTCCTTGCTGTAATCTTCTCTAGTGGCATCTTTCTTCAGGCTTTTATCAACATTTAATGACTCTTCTTGTTGATCTATCTTCATACTTGCAAGGTTAGTCATGCAAAAGGCTTTGTCTTGCTTTAGAGCAAGAAGATAGCTTTCTTCCACAAGTTATCACCTATAGATCTCTTCTAAATTCTAAATAAGGGAGGTTTTCAAAGAAAGAAGAGATTGGAAATCAAATATGTTCCTATTGATGTTTCTTGAGATCAATAATTATAACTATACAAGGTTACCTATGATATAGTGGATATGGTGTGGAAAATTAGGAACCTATATCAAAGATCAAAGGGTGGTTGACTTGGTCCACTCAAGGAATTCTAGGTTTCTAAAGATAAGGAATAAATGTTTGATGTAGGATATTTCTAAGATGGAAAATATTCCTACAAACTAGGGGAGGACCTATGAAATGATATCACTAGGAATTAGATTTATAAATCAGTGAGGATAATATTGGATAGAAAATTTAAAATAGATATAATGATGTGTAAGAGAGAAGAAGCAGAAGTAATATTAATAATATGAGAGATTAGATTATATAGCAGTGAATATATGGAAGATAAGAGATTATGAAGTAGATGTTAAGATAGGGATTGTAGAAGAGGAAATATAGGAATATTAGGAGATGATAAGAGAATAGTTATGAAAATAGGGAGGTTAAATAAAAGGAGAAGTGGGAGAATAGAGTAATAGGAATAGAAGAAGAGCAGAGAGAGGAAGGAAGATGACAAGAGCGAAGAAAGAAAGAACTGGGTGAGAATACTATATTATATAATAGAAGATAACGGATGTGGGAAGAGAGGAAGGAGAGTGAAAGAGACGAAAATAGAATATAATATTATATATTTAATAAAATTTTTGGGGAAGGAGAACAGATTGGTAGTGACGAGAAGACGAGAGAGCGGGTGTGGAGGAGATGAATCGATCACGGTAGGGGAAGACCAGGCATTAGAGTGAACTAATAGTGGACTTATGTTTAGGTATATCCGAACTGTTATCACGGAAAAGACAGAGGATAATTACCTGATTTGGCGGGATGTAGACGATGCTTCCGAACCTCCAGATGACTCAGATAATCCTCGATAGACTTCCGATGTGAGATGGATGAAAGGCGACAGAAGTGGAGGGGGAATAGAATAGAAGGATAGAACTCGGAGAGAAGAGTTGCGGACGGGAGAATGGTGGAGATACTGAGGAAGAACACGAACACAAAAGGATAAACGAACCCAGAGGTAACCAAATTTTCATAAACAACAACATCTCCCGTTTTCGTTTACAATTTTCTATTTTATAGAAGAAGAAGAGGGTTTAAGGCGAAGCGTCGCGTCGGTCTAATTTCCACGTATGGTCGGTGGCGGAAATTCCTTTGCTTCTCATACAGATTCCGTAACGACCACTGAATGATAGTTTACTCTTTTTGGTTCAGGGACAAAACCGACGGTTACGGCGTGACAAATTCGTCTCGTGAGTGACGACAGGTGTATTCGATTCGGTGGCTGAGGCGCCGAAGCGAGTCGTTTTATATGCTTTAGAATCTCCTAGCCGAGAGGTTGACGACGGGGAGATTCTCCTTGTGGACGAGTCTTCAAAGGTGCAATCTTCACTTGACGGAGAATACGGGGGAGTCTTCTCGGATTGCGTGCAATCAATGATAGCTCTCAGCGGTCTTTGGAAGCTCGTAATAATACTTGCGTAGAGTCGGATCGATGAGGAGGATGTTCCGAAGCTCCTTTACCATCGGCGCTTCTTCTCATCTTTTGAAGCCCTCGAATGATCAGTAGGCGATGAGTGGCCTTGTCGAACGTTGACTTGTAAACTGGACGCTTTCCAGTCTTGTCAAGGATAGAGGGTTTCTCCGTTTCTCTTTCGTTCACCTTCTTCTAGTCTTTCCGGGCGTTGTCGTCCGTTGTGTTCGCGTTTGGAGAGGCTTCGATATCCTCTTTCCGTCTTGCTTCTTGAACGAGGTAAGGAGAGGAAGAGACGGACGGTAACAGGGTTGAGAAGCTTTCGCTTCTTCAGCTTCCTCGTAGTCAGTCTCGGGAGGCTTTCCTTTTATGTCTTTCTGCATCATTAATGGCTTTCTCCTTGACTTCCTGCAGGATCCGCTTCACCGCGAGATTTCTGTGATTGAACTTCTTTATGGCAGACTCTTCATGCTGATTATAAGCTTGTGATTCCATGGTTTACTCATGTCAATGTCTTGTCTTGAATGGGTTAAGAAGATAGTTTCTTCCATGAGTGATTGATCTCTCCTATGATTCTAACTAGAGGTGGTTTCAAAGGAAAGGGTTCATAACAACAAAGATGTTTCTATTATTTCCTTTTGAGATCATATATTCACACAAGGCACCTAACATGTAGTGGAGGTGGTTTGGGAAGTAGGGACCTATATCAAAGATAAAAGATGGTTGACTTGGTCTATTCAAAGAATTCTAAGTATCTAAGGATAGAAGGCTAATTTCTTTTGACCAAATTAATCTTTAGATCAGTATAAAATAGGAAAAGGAGGGAAAATAAATCCCTTAAGATCTACTCTCTCTTTAATGATTTAGAGAGGTTTTCTTCATCCATTTAAATGAATGGATAATTTTCAAACTCATGAGTGAATAAGGAGGAGGAGGAGGAGGATAGGTTCACTTAGAATCCTTGTGTTCATGTTTCAAAATGATTCTCCATCAATGTTTGACCAAATGAATCTTTAGATCAGTATAACATAGAAAGAGGAGGGAAGATAGTTCCCTTAAGATCTAGACTCTCTTTAATTATTTAGAGAGGTCTTCTTTATCCATTTAATAAATGGATAATCTTTCAAGTTGGAGAAAAAAGGAGGAGGAGGAGGATAGGTTCACTTAGAACCCTTGTGTTCATGCTTCAAAATAATTCTTCATCAACCTTCCTCGAAATTCGCTTAATTCCTTCACGAATCGATCAAAAGTTGAAGAACAAAGGAGAGAATACATCGGTTTTAAAGAGGATTTTGGCCCGAAAATTTGGGCCGTTTGATGCGGTCATGGGAGCGGATTGATGGGGTCGTGGAAGCAGTTTCACTTGGCGTTGATCGTGGCTTCAATCTCACAACGAATCAGCCCCGATTTGGCGGTGAATTAGCCCCGATCGTGGGGCGATCGGGCCACAATCACGTAGCGATCGGGCCACGATCAAACCGCGATCGTGAGCCACGATAGTGGTTCCCTTTTAATCGCTGCCGTCCGATTTGATCAGGTAGGTTGGGCGGTCCCGATTTCACGCTTCAGTGTCTTGTTGATGCACGATCGTTGTCCGTTCGATGAGGATCCGACCATCCCGACGAGTCGCCAGGTAAGCCGTCGATCGTGATCGTCCGCGTGATGGAGATCTGACGCTCCATGCGTCGCCACGATGAGAATAAGATCGGCCTCCATCGTGGCCGTCCGATTGCGATCGCGTGGCATTCGCGTTGATGAAGATCCATGCTCCTCGTGACGCCGCATGGTGAACGGTGAGTTCTCCGATCGCGGCCACTTAAAGTGGCTTTCACGCACGTGCCTGATTGTCAATCGCGTGGACTCGGGTCCACGCGATCGCCGACGTCTGATTGCATCCGACGCCTTGGTGTGCGTCCACGTCGCCTGCCCATTAGAACCGTGTGGGAACATAGTCCCACACGGAAGAAAAAAGGGGAAAAAGTCAGTTTAAAAGGTGGGGCGCGGTAACGCATTTGCGTTACCGCCCCAAACTCCTAACCATGGCCCACTAACCCGTGGGCCCTCCATATGCCGACCCCCTTGCCACGTGGCGCCCCACACGGGCGTCCGCGTGGACACGCGTGGCCTCCTGCCACGTGTCTGCGCCCTGTGCGCCACCTGCGCCTCACGTGGGCCCGCACGGCCCTGCCACGTGGCCGTGTCGCATCCGCGCGAATGCGTCCCGCGTCGCATCTGCGCTGGTCCCGCGTGCCACGTCAGCCAGCCCTGCGTGCGCCCCTGGTTGCCATGTCAGCACCGCGGTTTCTGCGGATAAACAACCCAGTTTTGCATTTTAATTTAAGCAATAAATTCAAATAAAATTCGAAAAATAATTTAAAATAATCATAAATTCATAACTCTTAAAATAGAACTCATTTTTAATCCAAATTTTCTCCATTGGATCACAAATTCCTTCCTTTTTAATATCATGTCATCTCAAATATACTTTCAAAGAAAAAAATTAAGATTAATTAAAAATCACTTACTCATTTCTTAAGCAATCTTTTTAATCACATTTTCATCTTGAAATTATCTTTCAAAACATGCACTAAAGTCCAAGTAATTTAAGAAAATAGATTAAATTCTATTAATTTTAACTTTGCAAAAGATTAATCATCAATCAAGCATAAAGTTATCCCTAATTTATGCATAAATATCGACTTTAGTGAAATGACATACCAATCGAGAAAATTTCCTGAAAAGTATGATAACATGGATCATATTCACATAGAATAAGCATGAATATGAATTAATTAGGATAAGAAATTAAGTTATAAATGCATGTTATCACTCTTCCACTACCGCCATGAGAAGAGAAGATGATGCAGTCACCGTATTGGATGAGCTCGCCGATGCCGCCGCCGCCGCTGGAGTGGTTTGTGCCACGTAGGCCTGATCTTCTCGCGGTTTCTTCGCACTTCTGCATTCATATGCGAAGTGTCCAAACTTTTGACAGTTGTAACATTAGATCACGGATTTATCAAAAGGTTTCTTCTCCTTATCATCTTCACCCGTTTGATTTTGTCCTTGACCTCGGCCTCGACCTCTTCCTCTGCTTCGGCCGCGATGTCGACCTCTGCCTCGCGATGAGGACTCCTCCTCATTAGATATCTTAGCCTCTCCCATTGCCTTCGCTAATAGAACCTGCTCCTCTTCACAAAATTCCTGTTCTTTGAGCCGCAACTCATGAACGGTGAGTGATCCGATTACCTCGTCGAGACTCACCTTGTCAAGCTCGCAATATTGCTCTAATGAGAGGGTGAGTGCATAGAATTTGGCTGGCGTTGCTCTCAGGAATCTTCGCACAACCTCTTTCTCTTCCATTGCTTCTCCTAGATTCCACAAGTCGGAGACGATGTGCGTGAATTTCATCGTGAAATCCACGACCGAATTCGACTTACCCATGGTGTGCATTTCTAAATCGCATCGAAGTCCTTGAATGCAGGACTAAATCACTCTGTCCACGCCGAGGTTTCGTTGACGCAAGATCTCCCAATTCTCCTTCGCGGTCTTCTTCGCCTCAAGGATCCCGAGTAAGTCTTCTAGAACTCCGTTAATGATCGTGGAAATTTCTTGGCGGTCCTTCTTCTTCATTGGATTCTCACCAACGATCGTGTGCCATAAATCATGAGAATCGAGATATACCTCCATGGTCATGGACCATACACGATAATTCATTTTTGATAGCTTGAGAGATGGCATCGAAGATCCCATTTCTCCATCGGCAGATTTCTTTGCCATTGCTGTTCTTCAGAAGATCTATCGCTCTGATACCACTTGTTGAAAAAATAGAGTTGGTGACGCTCGACTTACCGCACTCAATTACTCGCGTTCGTGAGAGAAGAAATCGATGCACATAGAGATTGAGAGATAATAATAAAAAATAGAAACTGTTCATGAAAATGACTTCTTCATATATCCATTCGTCGAACGGGTTGGGTGAATTTATAGACCACCCAACCAATCACAGGAGGAGGAGAGAGAGAGTGATTTCCAACAACTGCTGCAGGCCGCTCCCGTCGCTCCTGACGTGGCACTCTCGTAGCCGTCTTAACTCGTATCGATGGAGGGTCACGATTAGAAGGAGAAATGGACCTTTAACTACTTGCGAACAAAAAAATAGAAGATCGCCACAGACGGAAGACCGTTGGAAACCCTAAAACCGAACGCTGAGCTGGAGCATATATCATCACTTGTGACGTCTTTCTTCTTCCTCTTTCTTGCACGATGGAAATTTTCCGTCGTGCGTACGCTTTTCCACGCAATCCCTCTCTCGCGACAGAACTTTTTCTATCACAAGAAGGGTCTTCCTCTCCTTCCTTCTCTCTTCTCCTTTCTCCCCCTCTCATTCTTCCTTCTCTCTCTCTCCCCTTTCTCCCTCTTTCTCGCGACAAAAATTTTCCGTCGCGAGGAGAGGCGGGAGGAGTTTCTTCTTCCTATCCATGATTCGCCGTGACAACTTCTTCCACCATCGAGAGAGAGAAATGAGAGAAGAGAGAATAGAGTGGAGAAGAGAGAGGAGAGAGAGTGAAATGCTTAAAATCTAATTTTGTTTTTTAGCGTGTGACTTAGCGACTCAACGACGTTGACCAGTGGAGCAATTTGACCGTGCTATCTGAGGAGAGAGAAACCAGATCAATGGTAAAAATGATCCCAAATTAAAAGCATGATATCGGGCGATTCTGATGAAGTTAGGAGCTGAAATTTTGTGGGCATGATCGTCATTTCAAGATCCACGAATCTGCTAGGGCCGATTTAGGCTCAGAGATAAAAAATGAGGGTTATGAATATTTTGCTCAATGCTTTTAGCATTGGCTAGTCAGAAGGAAAGAAAGCAACGATTGATTATTAATCATGTGTTGAACATCATTCTCAATGAGTTTCTTTCCTCTTCTGTTCATTCCTTGTGTTGGATGCAAGACGCCAAGTCCGGGCAAAATATATAGCTCTCGATGGTATGTTTTGATTAGGGAGCATCACTGGATTATATTTTCATCACGAATCTTTAGATTAGGATCATCTTCTATCCATTTCTTCTATTTTCCTCATCTGTTTATCAACATTTTCTCCTTTACAAACCCTAAAAATCACTTTCCCACCATCGATCAAGGGTTTCCAATCTCTGAAAGGAGTTTGGAAGCACTTGTTTGGTTCATTTCATCTTCGTGCTCATTTTCTTCGTTTCACTGTTCATTTCTTCTTTCTAAATCTAAAAATACCAAAAAAATATCTTCTGATTTCAATCTCTTAACCTTCCTCTCTGTGGATTGGACCTCGACTTGCCACTATTCTAATTTAAAAATCAAATTTGAAGAGTTGAGTATAAATTTGTTTGATACGTAAAATCGCGCATTCAACGACATCATTTTTACGCGTATCAATACCGTCGTCACGTCCTCGTGTACTCGGGAAGATGTAGACCTACCTTGTCTGCTGGTGTGGGTGGTTCTGACGTCAAGTATGGCCTGAGATGATGACCGTTTACCTTGAATTGTCGACCGGATTTGATGTCCGAGATGAGTATCGATCCGCCATCAAAAAATTCCAGAACCACGTTGACGAATCGAGACCGCAAGATCGTCAATTGCACATGGTCTCGTGTCAAAATAAAGTCCAAACTTACCAATTTGATGAAAATATCTCGAATTGCGGGGTATAATGGTATATATGGGTCGAATCCACAGAGAATTAGGGAAATTTCTGATGATCTCTTCTAATTTGGTCAAATCGGACAATGAATTGATGATAAAAATTGGGGAAAATAGTATATTATGAAAGAGAACTTCAAGACGATTCCACGAAATCAAAAATCATCGAATTTGACTTTGATTTTGCAGAGAAATTGAAGATCAAAGTAAGGGGTTATTTCTTAAAATCGGAAATACGAATATAACAAAAATTAAACAAAATTGACTTGAAATTACTAATCTAAACTAAAATTAAACACTAATAGACGATCGATTAGGCAAAACCGCTTCCACTAACCCACAATTGCAATTCGATTAACCCAATTAATCACCGAAATCAAGACTTTTCATCAAAAATCGTGATCGTGGAGTTTAGGCGTCGATTTCTTCGTCGTCGTTCATCCAAATCTTGATCTTAAGCACTTTGTGGACGCGAAATTGAGTGTAGAAGATATTGTGATCAAGAGATTCAAGGGATTTGGTATCTAAAGAGTTCAATTAGATTGAATTGCTCTCGAATGCTTTACAAATCAGAAGAACATCTCAATTTATAGGGATTTTGGGCGTAACCGTCTGATCACATTCATCAACAGCTTTGATGAAACGGCCCATTGCGAACCGTTACCGTTAAGTCGCGGCTGTTTGATCGTGGATGGACGTTCGAGATGAGGACACGTCGACGCGCGTTATAAAATGCCTTGAAACCGCTGCCGTTGGATCGCGATCGGACGCATCAGATGCGTTTCTTCGTGATTTAATCTCGACTATTATAACTCTTGCGATCAACGGTCAAGATTAAATCGATCCAGTTAACCCCAATTTAAGCCACATGTGTCCTTCTGATTTGAGTGAAGATCAACGGCCGATATCGCATGCGCGATCGAACGTCCCACACGTCGCCTCCTTATCGCGATCGTTGATCGTGATCGATCGGACGACTCTGATTGCGCCACATCACTTGCGCGCTTTATATATTCTGAAAAATTAATTTTAAATTAGAAAAATCAATTTTTAATCCCAGAAAATCCTTAGAAATTCATAACTTTCAAAATATAACTCCAAATTAATCAAAATTTCTTTCATTTGATCAGAAATTTAAGTATCTATCATTCTAAAAAAATCAAAATTAATAAATAACAAGAGTTTTAATTCATTTTTCAAAAATACATTTAGTTCTTTAAGATTTTAACTTTAGATAATTTAGTAAATGTTTATAAAAATGATTACTCTCATTATTTAACTTTAAAAACTACTTATAATCTCAAGTAAAGATAGGTTATAAATTATTTATCTTTAATTCATCATAATTAACCCTAATTTACAGTATTTTGAGATTATAATGACTTTTTCATCGAATAATAGATAAATACTCATAAATATGATAACATGCATAGGAATGAAAGCTTTATGTTTAAATATGCATCAATAATCATATAGTATCATGAATAATTAGCATGTCATCACATCCCCCAACTTAAATGATTGCTAGTCTCTTAGCAATTTACTATGTAATCTCCCTAGAAAGTGCTTTCATCATTTGATCCTACTACTAAAAAAGTGAAGCGTATGAATATATGATTACATTTTCCTCATAGTGTAGGCCATAATGATCTAGATTCCATTTCTAGGTTGACTTCTTTAGTGCATGTTAGGGTAGTGCTCATCGGCTAATGCTCGAGTCTAATCCTCAATTGTAATCAAGGTGAGCATATCTAAGGTATGATGCTATGGTGATGAAAAGATACTCACTCTCTCATGAGCCGATGTAATTCCTTACCCTCTCCATAGATACATCACTCCTTCCCTCAAAATGGAGGCTACTTAATATTTTAGAATTCCCCTCAACTTGCTTTCCTCGTACAAAGAGTGCAATTCAAAAGGATTCCTATCTTTGGGATGCATCGTGTGAGGTGGCTGAAGGAAATAAAAAGATACTATTTCTAAAGGTATGACGTGGTTAAAAGTAAATATGCTGATAAAACAAAGTGGATTTAAAAACAAAGAAGGTACCACTTATGATAATTATACTCCCAAATGAGGTGGATGGTGATGGATAGGGTAGATGGTGGAGATGATGGTGGAGGTAGAGATGATGGTAGAAGATTTTCCCACTTATTTCCTTCTTGTAAATTCTTATTTCTCTCTTTCTTTTGATTTTTCTCCTCTTTTTTTTTTGACATTTCAGAAGACTAGCATGAGGATATGGAAGAGTTTTAGGATTTCTGAAGAGAGTATGTAGAAATTGTGAAGTGTAATGTGAAGGTATACATACATGTGAAGGAAATATGAAAGATATGGTGGATGTGTGAATCACTTGGGAGTGTTTATTATCATGAGTGAAGTTTAAAACAAAGTGGTGTAACTACTTGACTGATTTGGAAAAGATAAACTACATGCCTACAAGGAAAGATAGGTGCTATAAAAAATTATGGATCATTGCACTCTTTAGAAGGGAAAGTCTAGAATTGAGGAATTCCCACACTAAGCAGTTTTGGTTGATGTTAGGTAGGGGATGGAATTTTAACTTCTCTCAAATACTCTCCTTTTCAATCCCATAGCATTTCAACTTCTGATTACTCATTTTTCTTGGTGCCTGTTATGTACCCAACCCCAAAGAAGTCAACCACTAAGTGTAATCCATGGTTTCTCTAGATCATTACTCAAAATGGTTTAGCTTTATTACTCAAAATGTAATCATATGGGCTATAAGGCCCTCACTTCTACATCTCTAGTAGGTCAGATCTCTAGATGTCAAGACTCCTAAGGTGATGTAGAGTAGATCAAATTTTTTGAAAAATAGGAGTTTTTAGAATGTAGAGTTTTAATTTTTTTTTGTTGAAAATAGTAGAGATTTTTCTAAGTCCTCATCCCCCAACTAGAATCTTTCATTGCCCTCAATGAAAACTACATGCTCATGTAAAAAGATAGATAAAATATGTCGATCATGGCATGAAAAAGATACAAAAATGTGGTGAGAGGATAAAAGGTTAGAAAAAGCTCATTAATCTGTGATGCTCGTTCGCAGGATTTCGTGCAGGTGCACCCTTTCCTAGTGTAGTTCTTCGATATTTATAAAACTGAAAAACATAAAAGAAAACTAAAAGGTAAGATAATCTTGGGGTGCCTCCCAAGAATGCTAAGTTTAACGTCTTCAGCCAGACGAAACTAATAATCTACGACTAATGATGGGTCGAGGGTGATACCGTCACGTCCTCGAGTGCTCAGGAAGGTGCAGATTTACCTTATTTGCTAGTGCTGGTGGCTCTGATGTCAGGTACGGCTTGAGACGATGGCCATTTACCTTGAACTGTTGACCGAATTCGATGTCCGAGATGAGTACCGATCCGCCATCGAACAATTCCAGAACCACGTACGGACCATCCCATCGAGAGCGCAGCTTCCCAGGAAAGAGCTTGAGGTGAGAATTGTGGAGCCAGACCTTGTCGTTGACCTGGAAGGATCATCGTCGGATGTGGCGGTCGTGAAAGGCCTTCGTCTTCTATTTATAGATCGACGCGTTCTCGTACACGTCGTGCCTCAACTCTTGTAACTCCTGGAGCTGGAGAAGTCGTTATTTCCCTACTTCGTTCAGTGATAGGTTGAGCTTTTTGATAGCCTACTAGGCTCGATGCTCTAGCTCAACCGGAAGATGGAAGGCTTTCTCGAAGATAAGCCGGAAGGGAGACATCCCGATGGGTGTCTTGTATGCCGTCCGGTATGCCCTTAGTGCGTAGGGAAGCTTGTGTGCCCAATCTTTTCCATCTCGGCGAATTATCTTCTTAAGAATGGTCTTGACTTCTCTATTACTTACCTCTACTTGCCCATTTGCCTGGGGGTGGTATGGCGTGGTGATGCGGTGGTGAACTGCGTACTTCTTCAACAATGCTCGGAAGTGAGCATTATTGAAGTGTGAGTCACCGTTGCTGATGATGGCCCTCGGACAACCGTACCGAGCGAAGATGCATCGTGTAACGAATCTCAGCACCTCCCGATGATCATTTGTCCTAGTAGGGATCGCCTTGACCCACTTGGACACATAATCCACCGCTACCAAGATGTATTCTTTCCCGTCAGAAGGTGGGAAAGGTCCCATGAAATCTATCCCCCAAAGGTCAAAGATTTCCACTTCAAGGATTGGCCGCATCGGCATCTCATCTCGCTTGGAGATGTTTATTGCCGCTTGACACTGTAGGCGTTCCATACAAAAATGATGGGCATCCTTGAAGATGGAGGGCCAGTAGAAGCCGCTCTACAGGATCTTATCCGCGGTCTTGCGTGCCGCAAAATTTCCTCCGCACGTCGATGAGTGACACATTGCCAAGATATCTCCTTGCTCTTCTTCTAGTATGCATCGTCGAATGATCTGGTCGTATCCTAAGTGGAATAGAAGTAGTTCTTCCCAAAAGTAGTACTTGAGCTCATAGAAGAACTTATCTTTTTGGTGCCGATTCTAGTGCTCCGGGATCGATCCAGTGATGATGAAGTTGACGATGGGTGCGTATCATGGGGGTGTGACTCGAGATGGCAAGGAGATGTTCATCGGGGAATGTGTCACCGATGTCTCCTCCTCCCGAGATGTGGAGACGCGATAGATGGTCTGCCACTGCGTTTTCACTGCCCTTCTTATCTTTGATCTCCAAGTCAAATTCTTGAAGGAGCAGCACCTATCTTATCAGTCGTGGTTTGGCCTCTTTCTTGGAAAGCAAGTATTTTAAAGCCGCATGATCAGTGTAGATGATGATCTTGCTCCCCAAGATGTAAGGCCGGAAATTCTCGAGAGCGTAGACCACCACCATACGTAGTCTTATAATTAATTTGAGCTTCGACGTGGGTCTTAGTTGCGTAGCATATGACCTCTACTTTTTGTCAAGTCGTTGCCCCAAGACCGCTCCCACCGTGTAGTGCAAAGCGTCGCACATGATCTCGAATGGTAAGTCCCAATTAGGACTTTGTAGAATTGGTGCCTCGATCAGTGCTTGCTTTAGCATCGTGAATGCGCACTTCCCTTCTTCGTCGATGATGAAGTCTTTGTCTTTGCAAAGAAGGGTGGTGAGTGGCTTGGAGACCTTG
>JAHCZF010000080.1:0-25000 GCA_024174645.1 Lemna minuta
CAACAAACTTGTGACGAATTAGCTGCCGCGGGATATTTGGTCCAAGAAACTGTATCAATCTACGCATTACTTCGTGTCCTAGGTCCAGCTTACTCCGCTTTCAGCATTGGCATATCTTCCAATTTAATCAATTTGGGCATCGATGACGTCGTCGCCCAAGTTAATTCCTACAAAGATCTCCTAAAATTTACACATTCCGCCAAAGACACTACAGCTTCCGAGTTCCCACCAACTGCCAATCAAACTCAAACCACCTCCTCTGACTGTGGGAGAGGATGCAATAAGGGTAGAAACAACCGCGGAAGAGGATGAAATGGAGGTCGATATATTCCAAGGTGCCAACTCTATGGGCAGTTCGGACATCGGGTCCTAGAATGTCGTGAACGATTCAACAAATTGTTCTACGGACAACAGAATACCTCTCCTAACCATACCAACCAAGTTTTTCCTCAGGCGTACACTACCAATCTGCAACCTCCATAGGTGTATACGACCAATCTTCAACCAATCCACACACCGCAGGATAATTCTGCATGGTATCCGGATAGTGGCGCTACTCACCATGTGACAAATAATGCGCACAATCTCCCCGACCCAGCAATATACCAAGGACCCGATCAACTCCACATTGGAAATGGCACAGGTTTGGTCATTCACTCCACTAGCTCCTCATCCCTAATCTCCCGATCTCTTCCACTCAAGCTTATTAATATCATTCATGTCCCAGATATTCAGAAAAATTTGCTATCAGTTTTTAGATTAACGAATGATAATTCTGTGTTCGTTGAGTTTCACGCTACCTACTGTGTTGTGAAGGACGAGATAACAGGGAGGCCTCTTCTTCGGGGCACGGTTAAAGACGGACTCTACCTCCTTGCCCAGGCTCATCCACCTGAGGCAAACATTGGAGAAAGGATAGGAATGGACTTATGGCACCATCGGCTTGGGCACCCGAATATGCGACTTCTACAGAGTGTTATTTCTACTTACGGACTTCCGACATTTTCAATAAATAAAACTCCCTCGTGTGATGCTTGTTCCACATCCAAATTGCACCGCCTTCCTTACGCACAGTCTACTCATCGGACATCTAAACCTCTCGAAATCATCCACTCAGACATATGGGGACCCTCACCTATCGTTTCGCACCTTGGTCATCGATACTATGTCATTTTTATAAACGACTTTACCCAGTATACCTGGTTATATCCGCTAAAATTGAAGAGCGATGTTCTCTCCGTATTCACTAACTTCCAACTTCGGGAGGAGAAGCAACTCAATCACAAAATCATCAGTCTACAGTCGGATTGGGGAGGCGAATTCCAAGCTCTCAGTAAATACTTCACACAACAAGGCATCTCTCACCGAATTTCCTGCCCCCACAGACCTGCACCAAACGGCACGGCCAAACGGAAGCATCGTCATATTGTTGAAATTGCACTATCTCTGCTACGCCACGCATCAGTACCACTTAAATTTTGGGATGAAGCCATCAGCATGGCTGTCTATTTAATCTACCGACTTCCCACCTCCATCTTATAGAATCGCTCTCCCTATCAACTCACTCACAACCGGGAACCCACTTACTCTCTTCTCAAGAGCTTCGGTTGCTCCTGCTATCCTTGTCTCTGCCCATACGCCAGCACCAAATTCGACTCTCGCTCCGAACGATGTATCTTCCTTGGATACAGCGCACTTCATTTGGGTTACCGTTGTTTGTCCTTAGTCACCGAGAAGATTCACATTAGTCACCCTACCACTGAATTCTCCTCCTTCCGTCTCTCCCTCTCAAGACAATGCGCTCCCCTTGGAAGATCATGCTGCCAGTCATCTTCCATCATCTACTCCTCTCTCTCTCTCCAATCTTGACTTTCGTACCTCACCCTCCGCAGCCAAAACACGCCGATTATCTGATGTAATTCGCACACTTGATCTCGCTAAATCTCCCCAGCCTCCTAAATATCCTCTTCCCACGTGCTTTCTTACCTCGGTCGATCTTCCACCTGAACCTGCTACATTCATTTCCGCCTCCCAACATCTTGTCTAGACCGCTGCCATGCTTGAAGAATTCAACGCATTGCTACACAATCAAACCTGGCAACTCGTCCCTCATCCTCTTCATCACCCTGTCATTGGCTGCAAATGGGTATATAAAGTCAAGCCTCCTCTTGTTGGTGCTCCTCTACGTTACAAGGCTCGTCTCGTCGCCAAAGGCTTCCACCAAGAGGGTGGAATCAACTATCACGACACCTTTAGTCCTGTTATTAAAACCACCACTATCTGTCTTCTCCTAGCACTCGCTATTAGTAAGAACTGGCACATTCGCCAACTTGACATCTCCAATGTGTTTCTTCATGGTGACTTAACCGAACTTATCTATATGGAGCAACCTCCCGGTTTCAATCATCCTCATTTTCCTCATCATGTTTGTCAGCTCCGGAAATCTCTCTATGGCCTTAAACAAGCCCCCCGGGAATGGTTTAGGAAACTCACCGGGAAACTCCTCGATCTTGGTTTTCACGGATCCAAGACCGACACTTCCCTTTATTTCCTCACTACAAAACCTCTTTGCATTCTCATTTATGTGGATGACATTCTCATCCTTGGATCCTCTTTACCTCCCATCCACCAACTCATCACCTCCCTTAAGACTCACTAGTGCCTTAAATATCTTGGTCCTGCCTCTCGGTTCCTCGGAATTGAACTCCACAAAATTTAGAATGGTTTCACTCTCACACAGACTCAATACACACTATCAATCCTTCGCATGCTCAAAATGGAACATTGTAAACCACTTCCTATGCCAAGTCCTACGACCTGCTCCATCTCTTCCACCGGCACCACCGACAACTCTCATCTCTATCGTCGTATTGTTGGCACCTTACAGTATCTCAACTTTACACGTCCCGACATTTGCTATGTTGTTAATCAAGCCTTCCAATCTATGCACTCTCCTCAAGTTCATGATTGGGCTCGCCTAAAGCATCTTCTTCGATATCTTAAAGGCACCGTCACTCATGGGCTTCACTTTCGTCAAGCTTCTCTTGTACTTCTCACGTCCTTCAGCGATGCTGACTCGGCGGGTGATTCCTCTCACTGTCGCTCTACAAGCGGATATCTCATCTACCTCGGTCACAATCTTGTCTCTTGGAGCTCCAAGAAACAACCTACCGTCGCTCGCTCTAGTACTGAAGCTGAATACAATGCCATTGCTAACACCACACCTGAGCTCCTCTGGATCACTTCGCTTCTCCGCGAGCTTCACATTTCTCTGCCTCCTCCGACGCTGTGGTGCAACAACATTGGTGCCACTTATCTCTCTACTAATCCCGTTTTCCACGCTCGAATGAATCACATCGAGATTGACTTCCACTTCGTTCGTGAACAAGTTGCCTTCCGACATCTCCATGTCGGCATTATCTCTGGGAAGGATCAGCCCGCCGATCTCCTCACCAAATCCCTACCCAAACTTCATTTTCTACAGCTCAGATCCAAGCTCAATCTTCTCCCCGCGTTGAGCTTGCGGGGGGATGTTAAGGACGTTACGGATCAAGGCGAAACGATTAGGAATCAAGGCGAAACTGCATGGAAGAATAATTACAATCTGCTGACTCTCAAGTGACAGGGCGAAACGGTTACAACCGTTTCGCCCCACCATAGACTAATCTCGTTTGTTGTGTCCTACTCCTAACCTCTATAAAAACCGTTGTAATGTACTTCATAAGTAAGGAATTTTCTATTCAAGGCTTACGCCGCTCTGAATCTTCTCTCTCCCTTTCTCGGTTTCTTTCACATCCCCCCTTCTCTCCCATGCGGAATTTCTCAATCTCTTGCCATATCTTTCCTTCTCCCTTCTATCGCTCACGCACTCCTTCCTTCCGCTCGCGCATGTGGAAGGAAGTTTCTCGTGTTCCCGAGAAACACCTTCTTACATGCATTGTTCTCATCCCTCTCTTTTGCGCGAAAGAAGTTCTTGAAGGCATCAAGCATTAAATGCTTTTCCAGAATTTTCTGGATAGTGCGTGAGCTTCTTGAAATGACATCTTAGCAATGTCATTTCAAGATATTTCTAGAAATCTCTCTCACACAAACTCTCTAGCTTATTCTAGAGAGTTCTACTTGTGTTTATATAAGCATAGTAAGACCCTCATTTGTAACTATGAACTTCAAGTAAAGAAGTTAAGAGTGTTTCTTTGTTTAGTGACTCCCTTGTGAGTGTGCCTCTATTGGAGAAGGTGAAATTCTTAACCTTGCAAGTGTCATAGTGCCTACAGTTCTCTCGCGGCGAGAGAATTTCTTCTGCCGCACTAATCACTACTCTTTCCTCACTCATCTCTCCTACTCTTTCGTGCGCTAGAAAGACTCTCCGTCGCTTCCTTTCTCTCTCCCTCTTTTCTATATCTGCCACACCCCTCTCTCAAGCCACCACATTTTGAGCCACCACTCTCTCTTTGGCTCCATTTTCTCTCCCCATATTCCTCTCTATTTTCTCTCTCAGGGACTCAAGCTGAAATTTCATGTTTTGAGCTTAAATTTCTTCGTGTACCAAATATCATAATTACTTAATTTCTTCTTTTTTTTCATTCATTGCTCGTGTTGAATGCAAGCTGCTAAGTATGGGGAGACGTACGGACTCTCCAACGAGTGTTTGATCCAAGAGCATCGCTACAATGAGTTTTCATCACAAATCTTTAGATTATGATTTATTCTTTTCGGTCTTTTTCATTTTTGCAAACCAAGGGCGAACAATTTCAAACCCAGATGGATCAGTCAATTACAGGGATCCACTGTGTCTACTCTTCGACATTGGATGTAATTTGATCGTGTGACTTCCCCTGAATTGAATAATTACGTCAGTATAATCAACAAATTGTCAATCTTTCAACTGGATCAGACAATTAGTTGGCTCAAGAGTAGTTAAACCTACATGATGATCCTATTTTGAGACATTCTTATTCCTTACCTTTCGTCTGCGTTCTTATTTTCTATATCAGCCTCCAATACTCTTCTTTGGTGAACGCCCATAATCAAGATAATATATTGAGTGATTCTAATTTGAAGAAACAAATTTATGCCAATATATCCATATTTATATATATCATGTGAATATGAAGCATAGAAACAATCTTACGTTTCCTAACACTTCCCGGATGATTTTATTTCATTATTGATGATATGATTCTTAGTTGATCAATGGTCTAGCGTAGAACAATATGATAATCAGTAGAGAGAACTCAAGTAAATAGTTCATCTAGATCTAGTGATTCCTTATACACCTCAGTAAAAACATAGCAATCTCCACCGAGCGGCTACTGCCTTTCACTGCTACAAGCCTCACTCTATTCTTTCAATTGCAAACTCAACGTTACGAGCAGACGATAGGAACAGATAACACGTTTGGCGCACAAGATGGTACAAACAGATAAGAACGTGTTCAAACACAATACGTTGGAGAGGTCCTTATCGATAGAACAACATTTGTTTCAGAAGACGACGTAACATAGCATGGTTAAGGGCAAGCGCCGATGGTAAGGTTCTTTCCGCATGCCTTGAGAATGATATTGATGGCACCGGGAAGGGTGATGTTTATACCGAGGATGTTCGCGTTCAGACTCAGGCAGAGGCAATTCGCAGTCTGGGTGGGTGTAAGTAAATTGAACAAAGGGCAGCATAAACTCGACGGGAGGCCGTTAATGTCAACAACGCCGCAGAGTGCTTGAACAAGTAAGATCGGACATGACAGGAGCTGGGCAGAGGCGTACGAGGAGCTCATCACAGTCAGGAGGAGGAAAGCTGCAGCGAACTGAGTCTTGGTGGCCATCTCGTCGGGGGAACGAATGACAATTGACAGAGAACGCTGGGACTTCCGGGATTTGGCTTGAGAATGAGAAGAGATTAGGCCGTTGGGGAATATTTATAGGCCATTGCACCCCTAATTAATTCTATGGGTCGTGGATAATAGGTGTCTGGAGATAGTTGGGAGTGGCCAGTTGGCAGGAGATATGGTATAATGAATGTCTGAGATCTTAGCCGTCATTTTCCTTTTTGGTCACCAAAACTCCTAGCCACAGACGCGCAGACACGGGGCCTCTCATTTACTTTCTTTTGTTTTTTGGCTTAAAAAGTCAATGCCGTCGCCTGGTATTATCTATGTCAACTTATCACTTTCCTCGTAGAGTTAACGGATTTGGCTTGAGAGTATTGGATGATAATGGATTGAACGAGCGCGGCGCTGCAAGAAATCTGTCCGCCGTTTCCGTGCTGCTTCGGGGGTCAAAATTATGGTGACCTCCACAAAGCTTCGTCAGACTCTTTTAGTCCGATTTCAAAGTACTCTCCAGAAATAAAGTGCAGCATCGATGATGCGGCCAGTCTTTATCAATCCAGATGATTGAAAACCGACAACTAGGATCTCGAATGTGATCTCAATGGGAAGGCTAGACAGAGCCTGCAGATATCATGCTGAACCGTCATTTTCTGGCTGACTTGATAGTCTTGAGCAAAGTGCCCTACGCTCGATGAGCAAATGGGTCAGATTCTACAGGATCAAAACTATGGGACTTAAGGAATGATGTGTCAAAGACAGAGTTAAAGACGACACTGAACCGGGTTTGCGTGATAAACCGGTTCACTCTTGCAGACCGGCGAGCCACCTGGACCGACCACTTACTCACGTGGACCAATAGCGTGTAACCTCAAGAAACGGTTATAACCGTTTCTTGAGGTCTATTCTTTTATAAATACCAATGTAATGAACTCAAGAAAATATACCAAAAATATTATTTTCAGTCTCTTCTCCTCTGTCATCTCTCTCGTCTTCTCTTCATCCTCTTCACAAATCCTCTCGATTTCTTACATGGTATCAGAGCAGGGGCTCAACAAGATTTCGGCAATGGCAGATCTACCGTCCGAAATCACAAAGGATGAGCGAAGCAAGGCAATCACCATATCTCCAACGATTGCAGCTCACACAGTAGGTCTTCATGTACCTATCAAGCTCACAAGAGAGAATTTTCTCCTTTGGAAAACACAGATTTTTCCATTACTCAACTATCACGATCTTGCTCACATATTGACGCAAGATCCACCGATATCTACTCAACTGGATGATCACGGTGGGATCACAGTCAATCCAGCTTATCAAACCTGGTGGCGCCAAGATCAGTAGGTCCTCTCCTTAATTGTCACCTCCCTCTCTGAATCGGTCATATCCTGTGTGGTAGGAAAGACCACGGCCAAAGATGCTTGGTCGGCACTTTTGAAGCATTGTTCGTCTAATAATCCTTCACGTATCATGCATCTTCATAATCGGCTTCACAACACTTTAAAAGGTACACGATCTATCTCTGATTTTGTGCAAGATATTCAAAGAATATGTGAGGAACTTGCAGCTGCCGGTCATCCAGTTCAAGAAACCGTGGCAATATATGCTATACTCAGAGGACTTGGATCCTCATACTCTGCTTTCTGTGCTGGAATTTCAGCAAATTTAACCAATCTTTGTCTTGATGATGTAATTGCGCAAATACACTCCTATGATGAACTCACGAAATTCTCGAATCCTACAAAAGACACCCTGACTATGGATTTTTCACCTGCTGCAAATCAAACACAAGTTAATTCATCTGACCGCGGCAGAGGACGCAATAATGGCCGAAACAACCGAGGAAGAGGGAGGAATGGCGGAAGGTATACTCCAAGATGCCAATTGTGTGGTCAGTATGGTCATCGTGTGCTGGAATGTAGAGAAAGGTTCAATCGCACCTTTCATGGTCATCAACATGCTCCAGCAGGTCAAAATCCTCAAACTCCTCCTCCTCAAGCTTACAACCTCAACCTTGGATCTTCTCCTGCAACACAAAATCACATCTGGTATCCAGACAGTGGAGCTACACATCATGTTACAAATGATGGGCAGAACCTAACTGATCCATCTCTCTATCAAGGACCGGATCAGTTACAAATAGCCAATGGCTCAGGTTTGACAATCTATTCAATTGGCTCTTCATCATTAATATCACGATCTTATCCACTCAAACTGTCTAATATCCTACATGTCCCAGAAATCAGAAAGAAACTGCTTTCAGTATATAGATTGACTAATGACAATGCAGTATATGTCGAATTTCATGCCACTTACTGTGTTGTGAAGGACGAGGCAACAGGGAAGCCATTGCTCCAGGAAACAGTCAGGGATGGTCTGTACCTTCTTGAGCAAGCTCATCAACCTCAGGTGAACATTGGAGAAAGAACAAGTCTTAATCAGTGGCATCATCGGCTTGGACACCCCAATTTGAGAGTTCTACAAAATGTTATCTCACTCTATGGACTTCCTACACTCTCAAGCAATAAAAATTTAGTGTGTGATGCATGTCTTTCTTCAAAATCGCATCGACTTCCTTATTCATATTCCCAACATCAGACAACTAAACCACTTGAGATTATTCACTCAGACCTTTGGGGACCCTCTCCAGTAACCTCGCGTACTGGCAATAGATATTATGTCATTTTCATTGATGACTTCACTAGATACACATGGTTGTACCCACTAAAGCTAAAGAGTGATGTTATGCAAAGTTTCTTGGATTTCCAACATCGGGTTGAAAGACAGTTTAATCTCAAAATTATAAATCTTCAATCTGACTGGGGAGGTGAGTTCCAAGCACTCACCAAACATCTAAGAGATCAAGGAATTAATCATCGAATTTCTTGTCCACATACTCCTGCGCAAAACGGGACAGCTGAAAGGAAGCATCGGCACATTATAGAAACTGCTCTCTCACTTATGCATCACGCATCCTTACCTCATCAATTCTGGGGACGAAGCGTATGTGCATCAGTGTATCTTATTAATCGTCTTCCTACACCAAATCTTGATAATAAATCTCCATTTTATCGGGTCTATCATCAAGAACCAGATTATACCTTACTGAAGAGCTTCGGATGTGCATGCTATCCATGTCTTCGTGCCTATTCCTCCTCTAAATTTGACTCTAGATCAGAAAGATGTATCTTTCTTGGCTATAGTGCATTCCATCATGGATACAGATGCATGTCTTTGACAAGTGGGAGATTATATATAAGCCGCGATGTCATCTTTCAGGAGCATATATTTCCATTCCAAGAACAACCTGAGATCATCAACACTGAACCGGGTTCGTCTCCCAGTATCTTAGGGACATCTCCACTTCTCACCAAACCAAATTCTGAAGCATCATCTCCACATCAACATTCGTCAACGGCTACACCTACAGCATCTGAACGATCGGAAGAACATCATCTCTCACCTGCTGAATTAGAAGTCCATACTCCATCGACAGCTGAATCAGAAGACCATGACCCACCGACCCATCTTCAGGTGAGGGATGATTCTACTTCTGATTTCTCTCACAAAGGTCACACTCCTTCAGCTGATCCCCTATCTCCATCCAACCTGGATTGTCACAATTCAAACCCAAACATCAAAACACGACGGCTGTCTGATATTATCCAGACCATTGACTCGGTCAACAACACTCACCCACCTAAATTTCCCTTACCCACGTGTCTTCATATTTCATCATCTATTCCCACTGAGCCAATCAATTTTTCCTCAGCTATCAAACAACCCAAATGGCTAGAAGCCATGAAAGAAGAATTCAACGCTCTCACACACAACAAAACATGGACATTAGTTCCTCGACCGCCAAATCGTCCAGTCATTGGATGCAAATGGATTTATAAGATCAAGCCTTCCACCGATGGTTCTTCTCACAAACATAAGGCTCGTCTTGTAGCCAAAGGGTATCTTCAAGAAGGTGGGATAGATTACCATGAAACATTCAGTCCAGTCATCAAAGTGACCACAATTCGACTTCTATTGAGCTTGGCTATCAGTCAAGGATGGCACATCAGACAATTAGATATTTCCAACGCATTTTTACACGGAGATCTCCATGAAATAATTTACATGGATCAACCCCCTGGGTTCCACAGCACTCAATTCCCACATTATGTCTGTCAATTGCAAAAATCCCTCTATGGACTCAAACAAGCCCCGAGAGAGTGGTTCCACAAACTTACTGGACAACTTCTTAATATGGGCTTCCACGATTCGAAAACGGACACCTCCTTATTCTACACACTCACTGGGCCAATATATATCCTTATTTATGTCGACGATATACTGATCCTTGGACCATCACTTACCAAAATTCAATCACTTATTTCTTCTCTGTCCACTCATTTCAAACTCAAGGATCTCGGCCCAGCTTCCCGATTTCTTGGAGTTGAATTCCAAGCTCATCAAGACGGCTTTCTTCTCACACAAACACAGTATACCATTTCAATTCTTCAGAAAATGAAGATGGAAAATTGTAAACCATTACCTACACCCTGTCCTATCACTTGCTCAGAAACACTCTCTAAAGTTGTGGACAATCCGCATCTCTATCGGCAAGCTGTTGGTGCATTACAATACCTCAATTTCACCCGACCTGACATCTCGTATGCAGTCAACCTAGCTTGCCGGTCAATGCACTCTCCCTAGTCCACAGATTGGGTCCGTCTTAAACATCTCTTGCGCTATCTTAAGGGCACCATAACACATGGCATTTATTTCAGTCGTAAGTCCCCAATCTCTCTCACAGCCTTTAGTGATGCGGATTGGGCTGGAGACTCTCTTGATCGCCGTTCAACCAGTGGCTTTCTCATATATCTCGGGAAGAATCTCATTTCTTGGAGCTCAAAGAAGCAAGTCACTGTCTCAAGATCGAGTACAGAAGCGGAATACAAAGCCATTGCTAATGCAACGTCCGAATTGATCTGGGTCAATTCACTTCTCAGAGAACTTCGTTTGAATTTTCCTCCACCCACACTATGGTGTGATAACATCGGAGCAACTTACCTCTCAGCAAACCCCATTTTTCATGCTCGAATGAAACACATCGAGGTGGACTTTCATTTTGTGCGCGAGCAGGTGGCCTCCAGAAAATTACATGTCTGTATCATCTCAGGTAAAGATCAAGTTGCTGATCTCCTTACCAAACCACTTCCAAAAACAAGATTCATTCAGCTCCGTTCCAAGCTCAACCTCCTACCGGCGCTGTGCTTGCGGGGGGGTGTCAAAGACAGAGTTAAAGACGACACTGAACCGGGTTTGCGTGATAAACCGGTTCACTCTTGCAGACCGGCGAGCCACCTGGACCGACCACTTACTCACGTGGACCAATAGCGTGTAACCTCAAGAAACGGTTATAACCGTTTCTTGAGGTCTATTCTTTTATAAATACCAATGTAATGAACTCAAGAAAATATACCAAAAATATTATTTTCAGTCTCTTCTCCTCTGTCATCTCTCTCGTCTTCTCTTCATCCTCTTCACAAATCCTCTCGATTTCTTACATGATGTAAGGGAATAAAAAAAGAGAGGGAAAGACAAAAAATCGAAATGAAATAAAAATTAAAAATAAATAAAAGAAATTTTCAATCAAGAAGTCAATAAATAAGAATAAGTAGAAGAGCCCAGATTCCAAATCAAAACTCGAAAAGGATCTTTATCAGTCGACTGAGCATGAAGATTATACGTCATTTGGTTGCGAAATCAGTGCGTTTTATTCCAGAGGTAGGCGTCGCTTCGACCCAGGCGTGTTATGATGCCAGTTTCATCGCCGGTCGAGATGACAGTTCAACTGCTGGAATTAAGACATCCTTATCCAGAGATTCTTAGATTTAGTCTCCTATAATCAAATTCTATAGCGTTGGGAAAACCATTACCGGTGGCCCGACAACCGTCGCTGAATAGCGTGTTTGACTGGACAGCTCGCTTAATGCACGATGAATTTGCGCGATAACTGTACACAGTGCGTCGCCATCATGGAGTGAAAATATGGGGAAGGATGCAGAGGACACGTCCTCTTTCTTACTAAGTGCTCTCAAAACCAGAAATAGAGATAGGTTTGAAGAGATTTTGAGATGTATGGAAGAGAGAGAGGAGAGGAGGAAAGATAGCTATACCCGATCGAGCCGATCTTGAAATCAGAGAATCATAAATCGAAAAGACTATTGGTCCACGTCACATAAGTGACTGGTCAGAGTTTTCAGCCGGTTCACCAGATTGGACCGGCTGATTGTCGTGGACCGGCTGATTGCTTGAGCCGGTAGTTTTCACTTCCTCAACATCCCCCCGCAAGCGCAACATCGGCTGGAGATTGAGCTTGAACCAGAGTAGATGGAAGCGTGATTTTGGAAGCGGTTTCGTCAGAAGATCCGCGGTTTGATCGTTACCAGCGATTACACATACACGGAGCCGACGGGCAGCCACCAATTCTCGCACAAAATGGAAGTCCACTTCAATGTGTTTCATACTCGCGTGAAAAACTGGATTTGTTGAGAGATATGTAGCGCCTATGTTATCACACCATAATGTTGGTGGTGATGAGATAATTCGAAGCTCTCGAAAGAGAGAAGTAATCCACATAATTTCAGACGTTGCATTGGCAATCGTTTTGTACTCTGCCTCAGTACTAGAACGCGCAATTGTGGGTTGCTTTTTAGAGCTCCATGATATGAGATTATTTCAAAAATAGATAAGAAATCCACTGGTTGACCTTAGATCGTTAGAATCGCCAGCCCAATCAGCATCACTAAAGGCCGTGCAAGAAGTTGAGGATCTACTGTTAAAGTAGAGACCATGTGTGACTGTACCCTTAAGATAGCGAAGTAAGTGTTTGAGACGAATCCAATCTGCAAATTGAGGAGAGTGCATTGACCGACAAGCTTGGTTGACAGCATACGCGATGTCTGGACGTGTGAAGAGTAGGTATTGTAAAGCCCCTACAACTCGTCTGTAGAGATGAGGGTTGTCGACCAGTTTAGTCGATGTTGTTGAGAAAGTTATAGGACAGGGCGTGGGAAGAGGTTTGCAGTTTTCCATCTTCAAGGTTCGGAGAATTGAGACTGTGTATTGAGATTGAGTGAGTAGATAACCATTTTGATGAGGTTGAAACTCAACACCGAGGAATCGGGAAGCTGAGCCGAGGTCCTTGATTTTGAAGTGAGTTGCAAGCGAGTAGATAAGTTGTTGGATTTGAAAAAGGGAAGGCACGAGAATGAGCATATCGTCCACATAAATTAGAAGATAGATGGGTCAATTTAGCATATAGTAAAATGAAGTATCGGTCTTGGATCCTTGAAATCCGAGTTGGATGAGTTGACTGGTAAGTTTTTGAAACCATTCCCGTGGAGTTTGCTTAAGGCCATACAATGATTTTTGTAATTGACAAACATGATGTGGGTACTGAACATCTTGAAAACCTTGAGGTTGATCCATGTAGATTACTTCATGAAGATCTCCATGTAAGAAGACAAATTGTAGTTACCTTAATTATTGGACTAAACGTTTCATGATAGTCAATGCCACCCTCTTAAAGAAAACCTTTTGCAACCAGACGAGCTTTGTGTTAGAGTACTAGTTTTGATGGTTTACATCTCTTGAATGGATGTACAAACGATTAGGGAAAGCATTTAATTTCATTATTATGTCATACTATACTCAGACTATTCTTCACTAACCGACTAATGTGTTTATGACGATTTGTGTTTGCTTTCAGGAAATGCAGCAAGAATCTCATCATCCATATCTTAATTTTGTCATTAATATAAGCATAAATATAATTCCTGGAGTTTGTGAGTATGCCTAGGCTTAGCTTAGAGTTCATATTCTAATATTTCAAAATACATGATTATTCATCTTTACGGTTTATACATTATTAAGAAGAATTCTTATGTCAGGGGTATTACTGGAATTACTACCTACGGTCCAGGTATTTAAGCAGGGTTAGGGTTTTTCGGGAAACTAAGACGTTTTTCCTTTTGAGAGACAGCGTCTTGTTTTGAAAATCGCGGGCAAACAGAAAAGGGGGAAATCGCTAAAGAACAAAAAGCTTCCTCTGCTGTTCTCCAGAGACTGAGATCACGAAGTTTACGACAAGCTTCTGATGGAGGACCATGCCCGCGACCAGGCGACAGCACGCGCCGAGCCGGACACCGCGCGAGTACTACCGCGCCGGAGCACCCGAGCCGATGTCCAGGACCCCGGTTTCAAGTACACCGCATGACGCGATCCTCTCGGTTTTTTCCCGTTCTTTCTTTATTTGTCGCGTGAGACTATGTGTGTGTGTGTGGGAGGGTTTTTCCCGTGTTTTGGGCCCTCCCTAGCACCGTTGGACCAGCTCTAGGCCCTTTAGAGGGGTTTTAGAGGGGTTTTAGCCTAGTTTTGGGCCAAAACTCCTCAAATTACGGGATTGCCCTTAGGGCAATCCCTCTCTTTCTCTCTCCTATATAAGGAAGAGAGAAGAGAGAGTATCGGGATGAAGACTATTTTGAAGAAGTTGAATGAATGTTTTGATGTGACGTTTCCATGAGGAAACCGTGAGAAACCCGTAGGGTTTCCGCTGGGAAGAGAGTGGGAGGAGAGAGGAAGGGGAGGAAGAGGATCGCCGGAACCGCCCCCTCCCCGTCACCGCCGCCGCGGGATAGCATTTCCGCCGCCGCGCCGATCGACGCGATTCCGCCATTTTCCTTCAAACGCCGCCGCCTCGACGCTGCCGCCGCGGAAAGTTCAGTCCGGCGCTGAGCCAGCCGACTGCGTCCGCCCGGTCCTTCCAAACTCGCCGCGACGCCTGCTTAGCCGCGATCTCCACGCCGCCGCGCCAGTCCCGCCGCGTCGCCGTCACCACCGCGTCGCCTTGCTTGGGCGGCCCTGTGGCGTCCACCTCCATCCCTCTCCAGGTTCGACGGACCCGCCTTCATTCTGGGATCGCAACCACCGCGTCGCCGATCCTCTTTGACGGTGCCCTGCGCCGGAATTCCTTAGCCGGCGCTTCCGCTCGCAACCCGACGATTGCCCCCGCTCTACCAACCGGCCGCCGGACAGAGCTACCCGGACCGACTCCCGCCGCCCGGCCGAGCTCCTGGGTCGTGCGCCCCTCCCCGCGGGATCGCTGCACCTGCATCGACCACCGCCGCCGCCGTCGACGGCCGCTAGCATAGGCTGTTCGTGGATCCCCTCCCAGCCAACCGTTGTCGCCTTCGAGTATCCGCTGTCCGATCCGCACCGCCGCTCGCTGCCGACCGCTCCGATCGCTTGCGATCAAACAGCGTCTTACCCGCGTCGATAATCAGGTCTGGGTCACTTCGGACCTTGATTGGGGTAGTTCGCTGCCGGTTCCGCCTCCCGACGACATCTTCGACGGCGTTTTCTACTTAGCACTTATCGCTCCAGCTCATTCAGCGAACTCAGCCTAATTGCGACTACTCCTCACCGTTTGCAGTGTCGGTGCTGCTCGCGAGCGGGTGCTTCGGGTCACTGCGATCTTCGGATCACGACGCCGTCCCTTGATCGAGTATTATCACCTTCCCCAGTGCTGAAGGCGCTCGCTCCACCGCCGGGGACTAGCTATTTAGGTACCCCTCGTTTGCCTGGGTTGGGTCGGGTTTATTCCTTGGTTTCGTTCGAGATTTCACTATCGTCGTGCGGGTGCGGATCACTCCGGTCGTGGGCTTCCACCGTAGTCGTGGGTAGTCGATCTAACGGAACGTGGGGAGGTCGATCCATCGAGCGTCGCTTGGAGAGCCTTCCGGGCGTCACCCTAGGTCAGCCGCCGCTCCCTGTGCTTCTCGTTATTTCGAAAATTCGCATCATTACATTTCGTGCATCCAGTTGTTAGTTAGACCAGAGTTTTGTGTTGTAACACGAGCCGACGATCCCGGCAACTGTCGTGTTACATCATATTGGTATCAGAGCCGAGTCGTGCTGACCTTTTGCTTAGCACCTCGGTTGATCTTATTTCCATCGCACTCTGCATCTCTAGCATCTTTCGAAATTCATAGCATACATATATTTGCATTGTTCATTTACCCTTGCACTAGGACTCCACCCGATTACGTAGTATCTGGCCAGGATGGTTCGCACGCGCGGCCAGTCGCGTGTCGCCGCAGAGGATGAGCAGCAGGACCGGGGTCGCGATGTCGATCCCCCTGCCGTGGAGTCTCCCCTTGGAGATAGTCACAGTCCTGGATCCCTCACGATTCCGATGGGGCAGGACGAGTATGGATCCCCTACCAGGACAGGTAGAGGACTCCCTTCGGGTTTAGACACGGCTCCACTAGAGCCGTCCCTAGGTGACATTTCCCCTAGGGCTTATAGAGATAGATCAGTAGACCCAGCCCAGTTGGATATACCGGAGCCCAGTACCCGGCGAGCCGGGAAGGCTCCAGCAGTAGACCCTACACCACCGTCGGTCGCGCCATACGTTCCGCCCCAGCGACGCCAGTCGACTCCGCGGCAGCCGACTGCACCCCAGCAGCAGCGCCGACATCAGCAGCAGCAGCCGCCGCAGCCGAACCAGGCGGGACCGACGTACCCGCAGCAGCCGCCATGGTACCCGCAGCAGCTGCCTTACCCGCAGCCGCCGCCGTGGTACCAGCAGCAGCCGGCGTACCCACAGCAGCAGCCGTGGTACCCGCCGCAGCCGCCTTACCCGCAGCCACCGCCGTATCCGCCGTGGCAGCAGGCCCCGCAGCAGCAGCCGCGAGTGCCCCATCCACAGCGCGCTCCTCAGCAGCAGCAGCCGCGACAGCAGTATCAGCACCCGCCGCCGCGACCACAGCGGGCGCACTGGGGGCAGGCCCGACGTGGACCTGCCCCTCAGCGAGGCCGAGGCCGGGACCGCCGACCCCAGGATGCTCGGTTTCCCCAGTTCGACGACTACCTCGGTCCACCGGTTGGTTATTATGGCCCTCAGGATGAGTACCAGTACGGGCCACAGGATTACGACTATGGGCCACAGGATGCCCTGGGCGGGGATGATTACTATCATCCACCCGATGATCAGTTCGTCGAGGAGTACGCGGGAGGCACTCAGCACCCTCGGCGCCACGACGATCGATTCCGAGATCACGGACCGTATAGGTCCCCACCCCGACGCCGCGATGACGATTCAGTGGGTGACACTAGCCGCCGGAAGGAGGACCTTCGCCGCCTGATCCAGAAGAACACCCGCATGGACACACCGGTTTTCGACGGAAGTCGGGAACCTCGCGATTTTGAGGATTGGGAGCGATCATTAGAGAGTTATTTCCGTTTCTTTGAGATTACCGAGGATGACGTGCGTACGGCCTTCGCGGAGACTCGCCTGGGCAAGGAGGCCCAGATCTTTTGGGTAAATGAGGTCACCGCCGCCCGAGCACGACGCGACCCACCCCTCACGTGGGCCGACATGACGAGCAGACTGCGGAACAAGTATGTTCCGACTCACCACCAGACTCACCTACTGTTGCACTGGCTTGACCTCAAGCAGGGGCGACGGAAGGTACGCGATTATATCACCGAGTTCGAGGAGTGCCGCATGCGGTGCCGGACGGTGGAGAGCCCCGAGCAGCAGATCGTCTATTTTGTCCGAGGGCTGAAGCCCGAGTTAGGAGCGAAGGTCTTGGAGCTGAACCCGACGACGGTCGACCAGGCCTACCGCATTGTAGAGGATAACGAGTACATCCTTGAGAAGGCGTCCACCATGACTATCTCCTCGACCGCGAGGACTGCGACCACGACCGCGAGCACCGCTAGATCGGGCTCGACTTCCGCCGGGTGGCCCCGGAACCCCACCCCGGCCTCGAGGGGCACAGACACTGCCCCACCAGCACCGGCGACGACCACGCCTACCCCGACGACTTCAGCATCGACCATGGCTTCGACGGCGAGAGCCCCACCTAGGGCCCCGGCCAACATGAAGTGCTTCAAGTGTCAGGGATTTGGTCATCGAGCCTCCGAGTGTGTTTCTCTTTTCTACGTAGATGTTATGGGGGAACCGGATCGATTCCCCAAGACTCGGATTCGGAGGTGGATGTGTACCAGGGCGATTGTCCCGACGACGAGGATGAGGATAGTCAGGCCTTCACAAGCATCATTGTGATCTCGCCCGCCACCCCACCACCGAGCGCCACGGCGCCCCACTTGCCGCTGGTCAACATCAAGGTTCGACCAGATCTCTCGGCACCGTCTTTACCTTCCCCTGCGGATACTTGTTCGCTGTCGGATGCACCGGCCACGACGGACGGCCCGGGATCATCCGACGTCCCGCCAGTCCCTCCGGCTACACAGTCAGGTACCCCAGCGACACATACCGTGGCATCTACTCCACCTGCTACATCTACTTTACCGACGGATGTCGCGACACCGACCGCTGCCGAGCTTGTGCAGCGTACGTCAGTTTTCTACATTTACCTGAGGATCGGAGATCGTTCATGCAAGCTCATCGTGGATAGCGGGAGCTGCATCAACGTCGTCTCCGCAGATTCAGTGGCCAAGCTAGGCCTCACCTTGGTTCCCCATCCTGCACCGTACTTTGTGTCTTGGATCGACGCCTCCACCCTACCGGTGACGCACCAGGGTGCCATCCCGATGAAGGTGAGTACCTATGAGGATACCGTCATCTGTGATGTATTGCCCATGAGGATTGGCAACATCATTTTAGGTCGGCCCCGGTTATTCGATCATAACGTCGAGGGCTAGAAGGCCGGGCGAATCTTGTTTCATTCATGTTTAGAGGACGACAGCTCCTGTGGTACCCTCGGTTCGGGCGTCGACCCGAGTTGCCCCCAGCCGCCCCGCCGACGGAGGTCGTTCCTGCCGGGCCGTCCGGATCGAGGAAGCCGAAGAAGCCAACCCCCAGCGCCAAAGTGTCCGATCGTGACGAACGGGTGCATTTTTCATACGTGAGTTGGAGGCCAGCCTAGAGGACACACCTATCCGCTTCGCCCTCACGTTCGACATCCCTCGGGGACCCGTTACCACCATCGGATGCACCGAGTTGGCCGAGCTGATGACGGAGTTTAGTGATGTCTTTCCCGAGGAGCTGCCCGATGAGCTCCCACCCATGCGTAGCATCCAGCACGCGATAGATCTTATTCCGGGGGCCTCGCTCCCGAACTTGCCTCATTACCGGATGGACCCGGTAAAGTATGAGGAGCTACACGAGGCAGTCACGGAGCTCCCGACGAAGGGGCTCATCCGGGAGAGCATGAGCCCGTGCGCCGTTCCCGCATTGCTCGCCCCGAAGAAGGATGGCACGTGGCGTATGTGCTGTGACTCGAGGGCCATCAACAGGATTACCGTGAAGTACCGCTTCCCGATTCCCCGAGTGCAGGACTTGTTTGACCAGATGGCTGGAGCGACTATCTTCTCGAAGATAGACCTCCGGAGCGGATATCATCAGGTTCGTATTCGACCAGGAGACGAGTGGAAGACGGCCTTCAAGATTAAGGATGGCTTGTTCGAGTGGAATGTGATGCCATTTGGGCTGTCGAACGCCCCGAGCACGTTCCAGCGATTGATGAACGAGGTCTTACGCCCGTTCATAGGTAGATTCGTAGTTGTTTACTTCGACGATATTTTAGTGTATAGCAGGTCCCGGACGGATCACCTTCAGCACCTTCGAGATGTTTGCGCCGCGCTGCTCCGGGAGAAGCTCTACGCTCACCCGAAGAAGTGCAGTTTCTTCACGGCGGAGGTTAGTTTCTTGGGGTTCATCTTGTCGGCTCACGGAGTAGCCGCTGATCCGGCTAAGGTGTCAGCTATTACGACCTGGCCTCCTTTGAGGGACGTTCATGACGTCCGGAGCTTCATTGGGTTGGCGACGTTCTACCGTCGATTTGTGCCCAACTTCAGCGGGGTAGCCGCGCCCATTACTGATCTGATTCGGCTCGAGAAGTTTGAGTGGACAAAGGCGGCAGAGAGGGCTTTCGAGGAGCTGAAGCGGCTCATGACCGAGGCCCCCGTCTTACGACTACCGGACTTCGAGAGGGTATTCGAGGTTGCGTGCGATGCCTCTGGAGTGGGCATAGGGGGAGTCCTTAGCCAGGAAGGACACCCGGTAGAGTATTTTAGTGAGAAGCTGGATGATACGAAGCGCAGGTATGATAACTACGATCGTGAGTTTTATGCCCTCGTCCAGTCCTTGAGGCACTGGCGCCATTACCTCCTCCCGAAGGAGTTTGTACTCTATTCCGACCATAGTGCCCTGAGACATCTACATGACCAGAGGAAGGTCAGCGACCGGCATTCGCGGTGGATCGAGTACTTACAGGACTACACGTTCGTCATCCGGCATAAGAAGGGGAAGGACAACTGAGTCGCCGGCCGCATGTCCTACATATGATGCAGGTTCGTGTATTAGGGTTCGAGCAGATGGTAGATGCTTATACTGACTGTCCCGACTTCGGGAAACTTTATAGTCT
The DNA here is from genome assembly GCA_024174645.1 of Lemna minuta. Lineage (NCBI taxonomy): Eukaryota > Viridiplantae > Streptophyta > Magnoliopsida > Alismatales > Araceae > Lemna > Lemna minuta. The sequence goes on from JAHCZF010000080.1 coordinate 20,275, forward strand.
AGCCAGTGGTGGCCCGAGCCCGGAGTGCAGAGACTTCTGCATTTCGGAGGGATATCTCTTCCGGGGGAAGAGACTTTGTGTTCCCCGTACGTCGATCCGGGATTTCCTGATCTGGGAGACGCATGCAGGGGGTCTTAGTGGGCACCACGGTGTCAACAAGACCATACAGGCGCTCGAGTATCAGTTCTTTTGGCCGTCTCTGAAGAGAGACGTAGGTAGGATTGTTTCCCGTTGTTTGACTTGCTCTAGGGCAAAGATGACGAAGCAGAACGCTGGTCTCTATTTGCCCCTACCAGTACCAGCCCGCCCATGGGACGACGTCAGTCTCGACTTCGTCCTCGGGCTACCTAGGACGTCACGTCGACACGACTCTGTCATGGTAGTCGTCGACAGGTTCTCGAAGATGGCTCACTTTGTGCCATGTTCGAAAACCGCCGACGCTTCACGAGTAGCGACCTTGTTCTTTGACGAGATCGTGAGGCTTCATGGCCTGCCCCGCTCCTTAGTTTCAGATAGGGATGTTAGGTTTACGAGTTACTTTTGGAAGACCCTGTGGATTTTGTTGGGCACGAAGCTCAAGTTCTCTTCAGCGTACCACCCACAGACGGACGGTCAGACAGAGGTAGTTAACCGTAGTTTGGGTAGTTTACTTCGTTCTATCATAGGAGATAATGTTAGGACATGGGATCGGGTTCTCCCGAGAGCGGAGTTTGCTTATAACTCCTCGGTGAGCCGCACTACTGGCCGCACTCCTTTTGAGATCGTCTACGGCCAGATACCACGTAGGCCCCTAGACCTCGCACCCGTAGATCCGCATACTAGGACTTCAGCTGAGGGCATTTCATTTGCACAGTATATGAGCGACATGCATCACGACATTCATTCTCGCATTGTTTCCCAAAACGAGAAGTACAAGGCTAACGCTGATGTAGGTCGTCGATCCGTGAGTTTTTCCGAGGGTGAGCTTGTTATGGTTAGATTGCGGCCTGAGAGGAATCTCCCTGGGGTCGCTGCGAAGCTCCATGCTCGCAGTGCCGGGCCCTTTCCTATTATCCGGGTGATCAACGAGAACGCTTACGTAGTGGGTATCCCATCTGATTGGGGCATGAGTTCCACCTTCAACGTTTGTGATCTCGTACGATACCTACCCATGTCGGATCCTATTAGGGATTTAGAGCCTCACACACCCTCAGGCCAGATGAGTGATGCGGTTGAGCGACCTTTCCCTTCCCCACCAGTCTCTTCCCCACCGAGGCATGAGCGAGTAGAGTCGGTACTGAGGGAGGTGATTCACGCTGCCGAGGGAAGAGTGGACCGCAAGTTCCTTGTTCGCTGGCAGGACCGACCAGCGACCGACGATGCATGGATCTCAGAGGAAGACATGCGGCGATTACGCCCGGATCTTATCGAGCGCTTGGACGAGATACTCGGTTCTAACTCGTCGGAGTCGAGTTCTTCCCACCCGGGGAGGATGATGGAGGACCATGCCCGCGACCAGGCGACAGCACGCGCCGAGCCGGACACCGCGCGAGTACTACCGCGCCGGAGCACCCGAGCCGATGTCCAGGACCCCGGTTTCAAGTACACCGCATGACGCGATCCTCTCGGTTTTTTCCCGTTCTTTCTTTATTTGTCGCGTGAGACTATGTGTGTGTGTGTGGGAGGGTTTTTCCCGTGTTTTGGGCCCTCCCTAGCACCGTTGGACCAGCTCTAGGCCCTTTAGAGGGGTTTTAGAGGGGTTTTAGCCTAGTTTTGGGCCAAAACTCCTCAAATTACGGGATTGCCCTTAGGGCAATCCCTCTCTTTCTCTCTCCTATATAAGGAAGAGAGAAGAGAGAGTATCGGGATGAAGACTATTTTGAAGAAGTTGAATGAATGTTTTGATGTGACGTTTCCATGAGGAAACCGTGAGAAACCCGTAGGGTTTCAGCTGGGAAGAGAGTGGGAGGAGAGAGGAAGGGGAGGAAGAGGATCGCCGGAACCGCCCCCCTCCCCGTCACGCGCCGCGGGGATAGCATTTCCGCCGCCGCGCGATCGACGCGATTCCGCCATTTTTCCTTCAAACGCCGCCGCCTCGACGCTGCCGCCGCGGAAAGTTCGGTCCGGCGCGAGCCGCCGATCGCGTCCCGCCCGGTCCTTCCAAACTCGCCGCGACGCCTGCTTAGCCGCGATCTCCACGCCGCCGCGCCAGTCCCGCCGCGTCGCCGTCACCACCGCGTCGCCTTGCTTGGGCGGCCCTGTGGCGTCCACCTCCATCCCTCTCCAGGTTCGACGGACCCGCCTTCATTCTGGGATCGCAACCACCGCGTCGCCGATCCTCTTTGACGGTGCCCTGCGCCGGAATTCCTTAGCCGGCGCTTCCGCTCTGCAACCCGACGATTGCCCTGCCTACCAACCGGCCGCCGGACAGAGCTACCCGGACCGAATTCCCAGCGCCCGGTCGAGCTCCTGGTCGTGCGCCCCTCCCCGCGGGATCGCCAGACCCAGATCGACCACCGCCGCCGCCGTCGACGGCCGCTAGCATAGGCTGTTCGTGGATCCCCTCCCAGCCAACCGTTGTCGCCTTCGAGTATCCGCTGTCCGATCCGCACCGCCGCTCGCTGCCGACCGTCTGATCGCTTGCGATCAAACAGCGTCTTACCCGCGTCGATAATCAGGTCGGTCACTTCGGACCTTGATTGGGGTAGTTCGCTGCCGGTTCCGCCTCCCGACGACATCTTCGACGGCGTTTCTCTACTTAGCACTTATCGCTCCAGTCATTCAGCGAACTCAGCCTAATTGCGACTACTCCTCACTGTTTGCAGGTCGGTGCTGCCCGCGAGCGGGGTGCTTCGGGTCACTGCGATCTTCGGATCACGACGCCGTCCTTGATCGAGTATTATCACCTTCCCCAGTGCTGAAGGCGCTCGCTCCACCGCCGGGGACTAGCTATTTAGGTACCCCTCGTTTGCCTGGGTTGGGTCGGGTTTATTCCTTGGTTTCGTTCGAGATTTCACTATCGTCGTGCGGGTGCAGATCACTCCGGTCGTGGGCTTCCACCGTAGTCGTGGGTAGTCGATCTAACGGAACGTGGGGAGGTCGATCCATCGAGCGTCGCTTGGAGAGCCTTCCGGGCGTCACCCTAGGTCAGCCGCCGCTCCCTGTGCTTCTCGTTATTTCGAAAATTCGCATCATTACATTTCGTGCATCCAGTTGTTAGTTAGACCAGAGTTTTGTGTTGTAACACGAGCCGACGATCCCGGCAACTGTCGTGTTACATCAGCTTCTCTTGATTTCTTGTCTCACGGCGGCAGATCAGCATAGTCGACAACTTTCATTTCTGCATCGTTCTTACTAGTGACGTCGACAGTCATCTGATCGCAAGAAGGAACTGATTGTCGGTTGTCTCTCTCACTCAAGTTTATTTCTTGTCGTATTTTATCAGCGATTCTTCGTTCTCGAACCCTTAAAATAGTCTTTGCTATTCACGTTCAGTAACCCTAACTTCATCGACTTATTTCGTATCAGTATTTTTTAAAAAAAAAATAGTTCTTTTTCTGCTACGCTTATTCTCATCACAGTACTCCGTTAGTCCAACCTGTAGTCTTGGTTTATCAGTTGAAGTGCAGGGTAAGTTTATCAGTTTATCACAGTACTCCGTTAATTTCTACATCCTTTCTGAAGTGCAGGGTAAGTTTCAATTCTGTGGCAATTTGAATCTTATATTTCGGAATTCTGACCGTTTGTTGTATTATCGTATTTCGATCAGCAGAATTAGATTAATACTCTGTCTTTTACACTGAATATTATTAAATTGATTACATCAAGTATTTAATACATTTCCGTAGGATTTATATCCCTTGACGATTGATTCATTTCTTTCGTTCAACCTTAAATTGGTTATTGGAATTTCAATCAAGGTTGTACTGTTGTAGTTTTACATATATATTTGTGTTCTATACTGATACTTGCAGTACAAGACTAACATCCGAGGAGAAGTGGTAAGATATCTATCTCAGTATTCTCTTTCATTAAATAGATTGAATAATTTGAATAAATACTAGCTTTGTTGTTTGTTTAATTGCAGTGATAAAACTAACTATATTGATTCAGTGAATTTCATTCTCAACCAATTAGAAGTCAATTCTGAGAGTTAGAGTCAACCGAAGTCAATTATGAGAGTTAGAGTCAACAGAAGTCAACTCTGAGAGTTAGAGTCAACACAAGTCAACTCTGAGAGTTAGAGTCAACTGAAGTCAACTTTAGAGCCTGAGTCAACAGAAAGTCAACTCTAGGTCAAAGGTCAACCCAAAGTCAACCTAAGACAGAAAAAGTCAACTTTAACAGAAAGTCAACTCTAGGTCAGAGGTCAACCCAAAGTCAATCGAAGACAGAAAAAGTCAACTTTAACAAAAAGTCAACTCTAGGTCAGAGGTCAACCCAGAGTCAACCGAAGACAGAAAAAGTCAAATTTAACAGAAAGTCAATTATGGTTTAGAAGTCAACACAAAGTCAACAGAACTCGAAAAGTCAACTCTGTCAGAAAGAAATCAACATTAACAGAGAGTCAACACTGATTAGAAAGTCATCATTAGTAGGGAGAACCATACACGTAGACAGGAGCAGTCAGACTTATCGTTTCAGATTCACACACACACACGCAAAAGACAGGAGCGTCTCATTCGTTTGAGACGAGGAATATATACTTAAGGAACAGGAAGACCGAGTGAAGCCAGAAGACGAGGTC
>JAHCZF010000081.1:0-25000 GCA_024174645.1 Lemna minuta
GCATGGACTTCTCTGGAACGTCTGATCATCATCAAAGTCGCGAGCTTCATCGGATGGTCCAGACGTTTCGTGGAAGAACTCCACGATCGCGGTCTGATCGAACCACGATCGTGGCGCGATCGAGCCGCAATCGTGAAGCTTTCGTCGTGGAATCACCTCCACAGGATCAGACGGCGGCTGACTGAGGTCCAAGATCACGATCGACGCACGATCGTGGCCCGATCGCGGGGTGATTGTGGCCTGATCGTGGTGCGATCGTGGCCTATTTTGAAGCTAATTTCAGGCTAATTCACCTCCAAATCGGGGCGGATTCCGCGCGGATTTGATGCCATGACGCCGCCCAACGGAAACCGTTCCCACGATGCCTCAAATCCGCTCCCATGAACACGTCAACTGCCCATGATTTTTGGGCTAATTTCCCCTTTAAAAACCCATGTAATTCTTCATTGTTCTTCAACTTATGATCGATTCGTGAAGGAATTAAGAGAATTTCGAGGAAGATCTCTAGTTCATCGTGATCCCCCCGCGTTTAGACTCGATTGTGAAGCAATTGGAGCGGGATTGATCGTGAATTTCTCCTTGATTTCATCGAATTTTCCCCTTGAATTCCGAACGTCCGCGAGGAAGAATCCGAGCAAATTCACTTCAATCCACAAGAATTAAAGCCCCATTCTTGCGGAAATCAGGATAGTCGTGAGATTCGATCGATTATCAGGAGGTAATTTGAGTTTTTATTAGATTTAGAAGTTTAATTTTGCAAATTAGTTCATAGTGTTCTTTATTTTCCCCAAATTCGAGTCCGAAAAATCACTGATTTTGAAAATAGGATATTTCCATGATTATAATTCCAAATCACTTGATTCTAGTTTCACTGGATTCCTCTTTTTCATCAGCTTTCGTGGATAGTAAATCAATCGAATTCCGAGTTCATTTGGCCCTCCAATTTAACGTTTGACCAAGGACTGTTCATCTTTCATCAGAAGTCAAACATTGACTTTCGGGGTTGAAAGAAAAGAAGGGAGAATACACCGGTTTTAAAGGGAAAATTAGGCCCAAAATTTTCGGCCGTTTGACGCAGTCGTGGAGCGGAATGGATGGCCACAATCGAGCGGCGATCGTGGGCCATCAATTGGAGGCGTCGTGGCTCCAATTTTTCTGCTGAATCAGCCCCGATCGCGGCGACTTCTCAAAGTTTGACGTTGATCATCCCGCCCGATTTTTGAGCCATTGATGGGGTCGTGGGCATGGGTCGATGGCGTCGTGGGGGCGTTTTTACGTCGCGACGTCGTGGTTCCCAATCTGGCGCTGAATGTGCCACGATTGCGCTACGATCGACGCGCGATCGAGCCATGATCGCGCGTCGATCGTGGTTCTTCGTTAGGCTCAATCCACCGTTCGATGGAGATCGGTTGCTTGTGATCGCTTCCCTGTCATCTTCCGTCATATGGAGATCTAACGCTCCAAGTGCCTCCACGAAGAGAAGAGGATCGCGTTTCATCGTGGCCGTCAGATTGCTGATATTCCCGTTGATGACGATAAGCGCTCCGATTGACGCCATGTGGCGCTCGGTGAGCGCTCCGATCGCAGCCACTTAAAGTGGTTTTAACGCACGTGCCTTGATTTCGATCGCGTGGACTCGGGTCCACGCGATTGACGCCATGCGATCAAGGCCGATCGGATCCGACGCCTGTCGTGCCGCCACGCGTTCTGCAAGGTAAGAGCCGTGTGGGAACATAGTCCCACATGGAAGAAATAGAGGAAAACAGCGTGTATAAATAACGAGATGCATTCGTCTATTAATTGTGTTACCGTCCCCCTTAATGCCAGCCTACACGTGGCGCCCCTCCTGGGCGTCCGCGTGGACCCGTCCGCGTGGCCTCTTGCCACGCGTCAGCGCCACTTGCGCCTCACGTGGGCCGGCTGTGGCTCGCCACGTGGCCTCAGTGCCACGTCGCATCCCGGGTCGGTCCCGCGCACCACGTCAGCCGCCGCGTCACCACGTCAGCACCTACAGGTAATAAAACCCCTTTTTCGCGATTTTGTTAATAGAAAATAACTCTAAAAAATGAATAAAAATCAAATAAAATTCGGAAAAAGGGCATAAAACTTCATAAATTCATAATTTAAAATACAAAACTCCTTTTTAGTCCAAATTTTCTCTATTGGATCACAAATTCTTTTCTTTTTAATATCATGTCATTTAAAATATATTTATAAAGAAGAAATCAAGATGACTTATAATTTACTTAAATCATTTCTCATTAAACATTTTAAATCATAAATTCATCATAAAATCATCCTTCAAAACATTTACTAAAGTCAAAACTCATTCAATAACAGAGATTAACTTCTATTAATTTAAACAAAAGATTAATCATCTATTAAACATGAAATTATCCCTAATTTATGCATAAATATCAACTTTAGTGAAATGACATGCCAATGGAGAAAATTCCTAAAAAGTATGATAACATGCATCATATTCACATAAAATAAGAATGAATATGAGTTAATTAAGATAAGAATTCAAGTTATAAATGCATGTTATCAAGGACTAATTCACACGTGTTTTAAACTTTGCAGGACACGTGGCTTAATAAGATGCGCCAGATTAAAAGAGCGCGGATCATTGCGCATTGATGCAGTGGACACGAGGTCCACTGGATCACCATCAGCGCACGTGGTTTAAATAAAAGGATTATAACGGTCGAGATGTAACGCGCGGTAACGCATCACGATCGTCGGATCGCGATCCAACGGAGGCAGAGTTGATGCGTTTTATAACGCATATTGCGAGGCTTCATCCGGAGCGTCCATCCGCAATCCAAAGGCCACGATTTATTCATAACGGTTCGAATTCAAGCGTTTAATCTGGACCGTTGATGGAGATTAAATGCATCCATCGGACGGTTACGCCCAAATCACCTAAAAATTGATGTGTTCTTCGATTTTTTAAGACATTCTCGAATGTATTCATCAAATTGATCTATCTACACCCCTCCATCCTTGAATCTCTCGCTTCTAATCTCTTCTAAACTTGATTCCACGTCCACAAAGTGATTAAAAGTGAGATTTCGTTGATCGATTAAGGAGAATTAGTTTCTTGAACACCGATGCTCGCTTTCGAAATCGCGGAATGAATAGCTTCGATCCGGTGATTAATTGGATTTATTCGATCGCTATCTTGGGTTAGAATACTTGTTTTCCCTCTAATCTGTCGTCATGTATCATTAATTTGTAATTTAGGATCGTAATCTAGTTTCGTTTTCAATTTCGGTTTATGTTCTTCCGATTTTTGGAAATATCATCCCACTTCGCTCTTTGATTTCTCCACGATTACTAATCCAAATCAAGTGATTTTTTATTCCGTGGATACGTCTTTGAGTTATCTTTCTAAATTCACCATTTTCCCTAATTTCTCACCTCAATTCATCGTCCAATTTGATCAAATTCCAAAAGATCTCTCAAAAATACCTTATTTCCCTGTGGATTCGACCCTTATTTACCATTATACCCCTCAATTCATTATTAAATCCTTAAATTGGTAAGTTTGGTATTGTTTTTGACACGAGACCGTGTTAAATCGATGACCTCGTGGTTCTGTCTCGTCACCCTCTACCTTATATATGCACTCGTCTCTCTCATTTCCTCCGTGTGGGACTAAGTTCCCAGGAGCTTTTAAATGCGCAGGGCACGTGGCCGCACTACGGACATTGGGTGTGATAGCATCGACATAATATGCGTCGATCGAGTGGACCGGAGTCCACCCAATCATCATTAGCATCACGTGCGAAAATGCAAACCATCAATCGCGTTAAGTGAAAATCGAACGCTCGAGATGCTATCGCACGATCATGCGATTGTGGGGCGACACGTGAACTCACCTCGACGCGGCGATGGATTAGGCGAGATCATGAGATCGTGGTCTATGATCGTGGTCCATGATCATTGCGTGATCGTGACCATGAATCGACCCTCACCGGATCAAACGGAGATTTCTTCTTTAAATACCGATGTTCTTCCCTTTGAACCTTAACTTTTGATCAAATTGTGAAGCAATTAAGCGATTTTGAAGGAAGATCTTGAGTTCGTCACGATTCCCCTATATTTAGACTTGATCGCAATCTGATTAAGGCAGGATTCATCGTGATTAATCGTCGGATTCGATCGATTTTTCCCCTTCAACGCCGAACGTCCGCCGAGGAAGAAACCGCACAAATTCACTTCAATCCACGTGAATTGAAGCCCCATCTTCACGGAAATCGGGTTAGCAATGAGATTCGATCGATCATCTGATGGTAATTTGAGTTTTGATTAGATTTAGATATTTAATTTTGATTTAAAGTCATTTTGTTCTTCAATTTTTCCCAATTTTGGTTTGAATTTTTCATGATTTTGAAAATAGGATATCTCTCTTATCTTAACCCCGAATCACTTGATTCAAGTTTCATTGGATTCCTTATTTCATAAGCTTTCTGTGGATAGCAAATTAGTAAAATTCCATGATTATTTAAGCCCTCAATTTAATGTTTGACTAACCACTGTTCATTTTCAATCCGTATTTGGGTGTTGACTTGTGGGATCAATTACTCTTAAAATACAAATTATAATTTGGCAATTTTGGTCTCTTTGGAATCCTCTAGTTTTTAGCTTTCTATTGATATATCAATTTCAAGGTTTGAATATCATTTGTTTAGACAATTTGAAGATTTTCACCGAAGTGTTGATTTCTGGATTTTTCTGATCTTTGATTTTTAATAATTCATAATAAATCCAATTCTAATCGAAAAATCACGAATTTTATATCAATAATTTCCATTTTCTCTATAGATTCTGAATATATAATTTTTGTAATCTTCTGAGCCCTTTTATTTCTCCGATTATACAGAAAGTCAACTGTTGGTCAAAGTGAACGCTTGGACATTGACTTTTGATATTTCTCTGTCAAACCAGAGGTCTAATTTCTTAAAATATATTATCTAGTAAATTTATATCATTCATATTCATAAAATATCATTTTCACTTCTTTTAAACCCTATTTAAAACCTAAGTTTGACCAAGTCAACTCTGCAATAAAAGTCAACCTTGTTCTCTGTGGATCGACCCGATGCTTACACTATACTTGATTTTATATCTTTTTCATTGTGAGTTCAGAATTATAAATTTTGTTTGACCGACGTTTGTGTGTTTTAACAACCGTATAAAACACTTCGTCACCGTTCGATCACGATCGGACGCTCGAGATGAAGCCACGTTGACGCGCGTTATAAAACTCATTAAAACGCATCCGTTGGATCTTGATCGGACGCCTCAGATGCGTTTATCCGCGATCCAATCTCGACCGTTATAACTCTTGCGATCAACGGTGAAGATTAGACGCGATCCGGTGAACCCGCTTTAGCCACGTGTCCATCGATTTTAAGTGAAAATCAAGGGCCACGATTCACCGCACGATCAGACGTCCCTTACGCTGCCATGTCATCGCGATCATTGATCGCGATTGATCGGACGATCGCGCCACGTCACCTGCGTGCTTTAAATATTCTGAAAAATCAATTTTAAATTAGAAAATCAATTTTTAATTCAGGAAAATCCTTAGAAATTTATTAAAAATTCAGAAAATTTCAGAAAAATTCTGGAAAAATTCCTAAAAAATAGAAAATTCATAACTTTTAAAATATAACTCCAAATTAATCCAAATTTCTTTCATTTAATCAGAAATTTAATTATCTATCATTCTAAAAAGTCAAATTTAATAAATAACCATAGTTTTAATTTCTATTTCAAAAATACATACATTTCTTTAAGATTTAACTTTAGAAAATTAAATGAATTTTTATAAAAATAATTTATCTTATTATTTAACTTGAAAAAACACATAATCTCAAGTAAAGATGGGTTATAAAACTGTTTCTCTTTAATTTATCATAATTAACCCTAAATTAAAGTATTTTGAGATTATAATGACTTTTTCATAGAATGATAGATAAATACTTGTAAATATGATATCATGCATAGGAATGAAATCTTTTATGTCTTAATATGCATTGATAATCATGTATTATCATGTCTAATTAGCATGTTATCAATGTTTCATCTTACCTTTGGTCTAACGCCCTTATGACTGCCACCTATTTCCATGATCAGCTCCCTTTTGCTCCCTTTGGTGGCGCTATTCCCCTTCATTATCTCTTACCTTCATTACCTCTCTTCTCTCTTATTCTTTGGATTTTTCAATGTACTGCCTTTTTCCATGTTCACTCTCCTTTCTTGTCCAAACTCACCCTCTTGCGCTCTCAAAGGCATATTTTTTAGATACTACACGACACAAAATTGCAACCGAGTGTACTTTCCAAACACCTATCCTTATGTGAATTTTGGTGGTGTCACCTTCCATGAGGAAATTTCATTATTCTCCCCTCCTTTGCTTTCTCCAACTCCCACTATTACATCTCTTCCACTTGGCTTCCCTCTCCTTGTGGTCATTGCTTATCCCCCCTTTGGTTCCCTCTTCTCCACTCTCTCTCTCCTTTCCTTCTCCTCTTATTTCCTCAGTCCCACTCATATCCTTTGCTTCGAATACAAATTCCTTGTCCTCCTCCTCCAATATTAGCTTGCCATCTCCAAATATCGCTCTCCCTCCCTGATGAAGCGTTTTATGCGGTCGTTAAAACACACAAACGTCGGTGAAACAAAATTTATAATTCTAAAATCACAATAACAAATATCTAAAATCGGGTCGATTCACAGAGAACACGGTTGACTTTGATCGCAGCATTGACTTTGTCAAACTTAGGTTTAATTAGGTATATTAAGATATGAATTTATAAGATTATTAATGAAAATGATAGAATTATATCAGAGAAGATATTTAAAAACTTAGAAGATGATTTCACGAAGAAATGTCAAAAGTCAAGGTCAAAGCATTGACTTTGACCAACTGGTGACTTTCTAAAAAAATCAGAGAATAGAAACTAGAGAGAAAATGGAAATTATTGATATATATTTCATGATTTTTCGAGAAGAATTGGATTTATTATGAATTATTGAATATCAAAGATCAGAAAAATCTCGAAATGAACACTTCCGTGTAAATCTTCAAATTGACTAACCAAAGGATATCCAAATCCTGAAATTCACATATGAATAGAAAGCTAACAACCAGAGGATTTCAAAGAGACTAAATTTATCAAATTTTTTAAAGTAATTGCACTGCAAATGAACGTCCAAATTTGGATTAAAAATGAATAGTAGATGGTCAAATGTTAAATTGAGGGGTCAAATGATGATGAAATTTTAAGCTTTTGCTATCCACAGAAAGCTGATGAAACAAGAAATCTAATGAAACTAAAATCAAATGATTCGAACTTAAGATCATGGAGAAATTCTTGTTTCAAAATCAGCAAAAATCTGAACCCAATTTGGGCAAAAATGCATAACAATTCGACTTAAATGATGAAATTAACTACCTAATCTAATCTAAATACAAATTTTTGCAGAATTAATGATCGTTTCACAATACTAACCTGATTGACGTGAACATTAGGCTCCAAATCGCATCGATTGAAGTGAATTTAATCGCTTTCTCTTCGGCGTACGATCGACGTTCAAGGGGAGAAATCGATCAAATCTCGCAACGACTCACGATCAATCCTTCCTCAATCCGATCAGAATTGAGTCTAGGACGCAGGGGGATCGCGAAGAACTCAAGATATGCCTTCAAAATTGCTTAATTGCTTCACGAGTAATCAAGAGTTGAGTTACAAAGAGAGGAAGAACACCATTTTATAGAAAAGTCGGCGAAAATCGCAGACCGTTTGATTCGGTGAAGACCGATCGACGGCCATGATCGCGAGATGATCGTGGGCCACGATCCCACAATCCCACGATAATCGCATGTTCGATCTTGATCGGATGCCCCTAATGCGTCCACGTATCGCCCACAATCTCCACGATGCGATCAAATCTCGAGCGTCCGATGTCCACTTACGCGATTGACGATCCTCTTTTGCGCACGTGCTTTTGATGGAGATCGGGTGAACTCGAGTCCACGCGATCGACATGCTTCATCTGACGCGATCGCATCCAACGTGTCAGGCGATGCCACGTATCCTGCACTTTCAACATTAGAGGGAGCATAGTCCCACGCGGAGAAAATAACTAGAAACAACAAGTATAAAATGTGGAAGGATGTGAGGCCTTTGCGTTACCGCCCCAATCATCTTACCTGGGCCCACTATACCCATGGGCCCATCATTTGCCAACCTGAAGACCCTCTTGCCACATGGGCACCACCCAAGCGTCCGCGTGGACTCGCGTGGCCCTGCCACGCGTCTGCGCTACATCAGTGCCACGCAAGCACTCGTGTGGGTCCGTGTGGCGCTGTCACGTGGCCTTGCGTGCCATATCGAATCCATGTGGATCCCATGCCACTTTTTTTGCCTTTTTAATCTAAAAATAATCGAAATCAATTCCAGAAAAATCCAAATAAATTCTAGAAAATTCAGAAATTCATATCTTCATAAATATGACTCGTTTTAAACTCAAATTTTCTCCATTGGATAACAAATTTCTTCATCTTTAATATTATGCCACCTAAAAATGTAAATTAAAACAAAAAAATGGGATAGATTGAAAATAATACTAAGTAATTCATTAAGAATTCTCTCTTTTTAATCATCCAATCATTCTTTTCTTGGAATTAATCCTTTTGATCATCTACTAAAGTAAAAATAAGTCAAATAAATTGGTTAATTATAAATTATTTAATCTTGAAAAAAAATTAACCTCCATAAAGCACATAATTAATCCTAAATAATGCATAAATATGGACTTTAGTAAAATGACATACCAATGGAGAAAATTCATAAAAACTATGATAACATGCATCATAATCACATAAAATAAGCATGAATATTAGTTAAATAAGATAAGAATTTAAGTTAAATATGCATGTTATCACTCCCCTCTTGATGATCTTCACCTTCCCACTGCCATTCTCAAATGTATATGGGCTTGTACTCACCATCTCATTTCTCACTTTGTTTCCTATGATCAACTTTATCTGTCTCTTAATGAATTTGTCATTTCGGTTGTCTACAAGTCAATTACACTATCACATGTTGAGGTGGCAAAAATACCTGCGTGGAAAGTGGTGATGGACTCGGAGGTGGAGGCCTTAGTTTCTTGAGGGACTTGGACCTTAGTTCCCCATCTAGAAAACACCAACATTGTCATGTGAAACTAGGTTTTAACCCTCAAATATCATCAAGATGGAACCATTGCATGTCATAAGGCTCATCTAGTTGCTTGTGGCTTCACCTAGGCATATGACATTAACTATATCGAGACATTCTCTAGCGTCGTTCATCTCAACTTTTTCTGTGTGCTCCTCTCTCTCATCATCAATCAAGTTTGGTCTCTCTACCAGTTAGATGTTTCTAATACTTTTCTTTATGGTGATCTTGAGGAGCAAGTCTTTATGGAGCTACGTCGTAGGTATTTTACCAAGGGAGAGTGATAACATGCATATCATATAAAAAATATAATTATTAGTGCAAATTAAGGCATGAAATATTCCATTATAAAGCATGTTATCATATTTTTTAGTGTTTATCTATTATTCTATGAAAATAAGTTATAATCTCAAAATGTACTAATAGAGGCATATTTATGATAAATTAAAGAGAAATATTTTTAGATTAGATTATCTCCATTTTTTATTTGAGATTATAATTAGTTTTAATGCTAAATGATAAGAGAAATCACTTTTTATACACTCATTTATTTTTCTAAGTTTTAAATTCTAAAAGAAATGAGTGTTTTTTAAAATAAAAATTATTCTCTTGTTATTTATTAAATTTGAATTTTTAGAATGATAGATAACTTAATGTATGATGTAATGAAAGAAATTTGCATTAATTTAGAATTCAATTTTAAAATATATGAATTTTCTAATTTTTAGGGATTTTTTGGAATTTTTTTAAAAATTTTATGAATTTAATTGGATTTATTTTGAATTATATTTATTAAAAACATTATTTTATCGTGTGTTGATGTGGCAGCTGACGTGGTGCGAGCGAAATGAGCGTCGTCACATGGCGGTGTATGAATGCGCTACGTGGCACATGTGTATGTGAGTGCACGTGTGTGCGCGCACGTGTGCCCGTGTAATTAGTGAGACAAGCACTCTTTTTCAGAGTTTATGCTATCTCACTAAGTATACATACCTTATATACGTGTCGGACTTCTGTTTTTTTCGTCATGTGGGACTATTTTTATGTTTTCTATGTGAGCAAGTGATGTGGCATCGTGTGGAGCATCTGATTGCGCAATTTAATCGCAATCCTTGATCGTCACTTGAGTGAAGGGGTACATGGCGCACTTTGGTTCGTCGGTGAATCATTTTAAAATGATTTAATCTCAGCCATTCATTTGAGGAGTTATAATGGCTTATATTAAAAATGACGTAACGCATCTGGAGCGTTAGATCAAGATCAAACAGATGTTGTTTCATGCGTTGTCTCTTCATGCGCAACGTGAAAAAATCTCATCAATCCATCTCTGATCCAATGGACACAATTTAAGCACAATGATTCGCATATATGTGTTGCATTAGAGTCGTTGATCGAATATTAAAAGCTCGACCTGACGATGACGCCCAATTTTCTCTATAAATTGAGATGTTACTTGACGATGTTAATGATTCTTGGGTTATTCAAGTAATCGAATTGTCTAGACACCGCAATCCTTGAATCTCTTGCTTACAATCGCTTCTAGATCAATTTTCGCATCTAAAGAGTATTTGAAAGTGAAATTTTGTTGAGAGAATAAGGAGAAATCGATTCTTGAATGCCAACGATCATCTTCGAATTCGCAGTATAAAAAGCCTTCGATCCAACGAGAAATTGGATCAATTCAAGCACTATCTTGGGTTAGAAATTGTGTTTTCGTCCTAATCTTTCTGCCTATAACATTAGATTTTAATTTTGAATCGTAGATTTAGTCAATTTCAATATTAATTTTGGTATTTCGCTATCTTTTCGTTCAGAAATTTCTTTCTAATTTGTCGACAATTTCTCCGTGAATCTGATCCAAATTTAGTAATTTTTGATTCTGTTGATTTGCCTTAGAGTTTTCTATCTAAATTTATCAAAACCCCTCATTTCTCACCTCATTTCATTGTCAGATTTGATTGAATTTCAAAGAATACCTCAAAAATACCTTAATTGTCCTTTGATTCGACCCTTATTCACGACTATGCTATCTAATTCGTTATTATTTCTCTCAATTGGTGAGTTTGATAAATGTTTTAAAGTGTGTCCACGTGTTTTCAACGACCTCGTTGATTTGCTTCTGTTAGGATCTGAGGTCGATAAACTTTCTAAAATTTTTATCAAAACATCTAATGCAGCGGAAAACATTGAATCAGACATTCAAAATACCGAGCTACCAAGAACAGATGATCCTATCATCTAGTATGTATGAGAAAACATACTTACAGGGATTCCTTGAAGGAGTTCTTGAAGCAATTCAAGTGTCTAGCCTCTAGAGGTATCCACACGGACTCCAGATGGTTGGATCTCCTATTCAATGCTCTTCACCAAGAGAGAAAGAGAATAAAGGAGAGAATTCCCACAAGGCTTGCATGGGCACCTTCAGTTGCGGTCATTCTCCCCCTATTTATAGACATTTGGAATGAGGTTTTTTCATAAAAACCCTCATAATTATGTCTATATCCATCAACATCCATAAACCTTATGTGTGTGACCCTCTAGGTCCATATATCTCACTAGTTAATAACTCTATATACCAAATAACACCTTATTGGTCAACCTTAATTAATTATCCACATCCACATATAGATTAATTAATCAATGATCGATTTAACCCAATCGATAGGTTGAGTTGCCAGCCCGTTGGGTGCCAAGCTACACCACGTACTCTAGGAGATATGGAGTATGTAAGAACTCACTTATGGAACCTTCCCGTCATTGATTACCATGTATGTATAATCCTTCATCCACATTAGACTCATGAATGACTTAGGGTATGGTCAACTGTCAAACCCTAATCGGTCACTCAAGTTAGTACTGATGCGTGTAAAAATCATCGAGAACTCCTTCTTCGATATTTCTACTACCTTGGCTAAGGATTTCATTGCATCGCATTCCTTTGAGTCAATCTCCTCAAATACCGAGGGTGGATGATCCCATCTTGACCACATAATCATCTTCGTGGACTTCATGTCGTATCCAATATATGACATTTTAGATATCCCGTGGCTAGGGATTCGTAAGTCATAATCAAAACACGATCATCCATCCACAAGATGTCTTTGGTGTCTCAAGTCAAAGGATCACATACACAATCATGACATGAATCAACCTGATTGACAGTTAGGTATAATACCATTCAGGGATTCATACGGATCAATTCAGTGAACTCTTTCTCCAAAGAGCACCCACTATCTATCCTTAGTGTCTTCACACTGATGGCTATAGGATCAGCCATACTCATCATATGAGATGGATTAGATAGTGCTATTCTTTCCGGATAATTCGATGTCCTTCTCGAATATCCCACGAATATGAATGTTTAGAACATATGTTTAAAGACCAGTGATCACTATATTATGATCTCATCATAATTCACTTAGTCATTGCACATGCTCGTGGACTTCATTGCAAACATCACACGAGAATGACAATGAATAAATTTCATTTCAATGAACATAAACAAGATACATGGAAGTGTGATTGGCTTATAAGCCACATAATATCCATCAGCTTCGTCATGGAGCCATCCAAAGTGTGTTTCCTATGACAAGTTATTTATAGTCTAAAGCAGAGTCCATATCCTTGGTTTATAAAATTTAGTGGTTTTCTCTTTGCCTTTGGCTTCACACCATGCGTTGTCAATCCTGTTGTGCTCACCAAGTAGATTAAGGGTGGTTTTGTCATTCTTGCAATCTGTTTGGACAATATTCTTCTAGATGACAGTAATGACATTGATATTCATTCTACATAGACTTATTTATAGAAACACCTCGATATCTATGACTTGGAGAGTCCTAGATACTTTATTGGGATTGAGTTTGCGCATTAGGATAATAAGCTAGCTTTGACCCGACGAAAATATGCCCTTAACATGCTTCAAGAGACAACACTTCTTAGGTGCAAGCCGGAGACCTCACCCAAAGCTATGGGATACTTCATCTCCACATCTTGAGGATGCTAATCGCTTCTAAAATTTTTGGGTAGGCTGATATATCTCACTGTCACTCGCCCTAACATTGTGTAAGTAATTAGTGTTCTGAGTAAGCTCATGCATGAACCTCGACAAGTCAACTAGGAGAGAGCTCTACAGGTTCTAGCATACATCAAGCATGCCCAAGGAAGAGGGCTCATCTATCGATGATATGGTCATTTTTGTATCAAAGCCTACTCTAATGTCAAGTATGCAAGTGACAAGAGAGATCATAAATCTACTACAAGCTATTGCATATATATTGAAGGTAACCTCATAACGTGGTGGTCCCCAAAATAGAAGGCAATATCATGCTTTAACGGAAAGTATGAGTATCAAGCTATGACTAAGGCCGCTTGAGAGAAGGTATGACTTTGATCATTTCTCGAAGATATCGACATATCATCACCATCTTCAATGCCTATGTATTATGATGATGAGGTTGTTATCTTCATCGCAGGTAATTCCACTTTTTCATGAGTGTACTAAGCACATTGAGATTGAATGACACTACATTTGAGATAAGGTTATGTTTGGAGTCATCTCCACCTCTCATGTGACATTATCTCATCAACTTTCAAACGTCTTCACAAAGAGTTTAGTTGGGATCTCCTATTACACCGCATGTTTGATTTATTTGCTCTAGCTTGAGGGGGAGTGTACGATAGTGCTATTGGGCTCCTAGCCCATTTAGGGCCCCTCATCTTCACTCCTATATAAAGAACCTATGTACTATCTTTGACATATGCAATTCTACGGTTTCTTGCTCTCACTGTTAACTTGCCACTCATGTGCCCACGTGGCGCCTTTATATATCGTTACATGTCACCACACAAGTTCTCATGCCACTTCAATTGCCACATCAATCCGTACTTAAAATAACCTTTTTTATATATTTTTTAAAGAAAAAATTCATAAAAATTTAAAAAAAATCAAAAAAATATATAAAAATCCCTACAAATTATAAACTGTATATCTTTTAATATGTAACTCCTTTTTTAATCCAATTTTATTATCATAAATTAATGTATGATAGGATAAATGGAACTCCAATTTGACAAATAGGTTGGTGTCGAAATAGGCTCAAGGAAAGGAACACAATGAAGGTGATATTTTGGAGGAAAGAACCCCCAGAAGAACCCCATGGGTGTGACACCATGTGAAAGTGCAAGAGAAGAAAGGAATTAAAGTAAAATGGAGGCCTCTACCCTTTATATAGTGAGATAAAGACATCAAGCAATAGAAAGAGAATAATTACAATAATGTCATAGACCCCAATAAGTTGAGATATGGCTACTCCCTCTCACAGAGGAGATAAAAATGCATTATCTCTTATCTTATAATGTTGAAATTTTCATGCAAAGATGATTGGGGAACAAGTGGAAGAAATTAACTTCCATAACTAGCTCATCCATTGTCTATATTTTACTCAACCAAAACCTCAAATTATTACAAATGAATTGAAATATTTAATTATAGACATTATGAAATCTTTTGAATTGAAGATATTGGGAAGTTTCAGTTTAGATTCATTGAGTTTAACCACAAAAGACTTTAAAGTTTCAAGTTTTGATTAATCAAAATTTTCAAATTTGATAATCAATCCGATGGGGTTCATTGTTCATGTTTAGGTTTCAATCTTCGAGACGAGAGAAGTACATAGTCAGATTCATATGTAGACTTAGGTTTCATGTCCAAAACTGAAAGCCTCACTTTTTTACTTTTACTACACGCAAGTCTATAGTCCTTCAGTAGGCCAGCTTTGAGCTGGAGAAGTCCGATCCAGTAATTTAAATGGGCCGTTCAAATTTGACCCATCTTCCGAATTCAAGGAACAATTTTTGGTCAGAGCGCCTTGCTGTAGTCTAATTATGTCTCCCGACTGTCTCTGGGAGGTGGAGAGTGGCAGCAATGATAGCTGGCGGGCCGAAGAACTTCTCTGGGAGGCGTCCCACCGTGCTCCTCCTCCTCTGCTCGGCGCTCATATTCTCGGTTCTAATTTTCTCCTCGCAATCCACGTTCTTCTCGTACAAGAGTACGGGTGTCGGCTCGAGATTTGTTCTTGGTGGAGACGGATCAGCGGAAGAAGAATCAGACTCCGTCGTTAACGAGGATATTGAGATTCTTTCGGAGTTCCAGTCCCAAGTACAGGAATGCGTGGTATTACTTTTTGTCTTTATCTCGATCTTCTTCATTCTAGTGCTTGGATCTATTTCATTCGTTGTGTCGAAGAAGTCTTGGTCTCGATTAGTTTTTTTCTCCTCGGGATCAGAGTACGTGGGTAGCGCTTAGGCAATGTAGTTCGTGAAATTGAGGAACCAGGGAGTGAAAAGTTTTTAAAATTGGAAATTAATTATGAACCCGTATGAATTGGTGCTCAGATAATTTCTTCTTACAGTATTGAATTCGACTAGAAGTGAAATCCAATGCAATGATTCAAATTTCCTGCAATTCTTCACAGGCAAGCAGAGGGCTTGGTCTTACTTTAAAGATAATTGACTACTGTAACGTAACTCTCAAATTTCCCGAGGGCACAAACAGTACATGGGTAAATCTTCAACCTCTCTTTTTCTAGATTTTTACACGTCAATGAAAAAAAATCCCCGTTGAGTTTGGCAAAATTCAAAATTTTACACCTTTTGCAGTATAATGCACAGTTCAAAGTTTTTGAACCACTGGAGTACCACTATGATCTTTGTGATGCACTTCTTCTGTGGGAACAGGTTAGCTTCCAATGATTCTCTTCCAAAATTCAAGATTTTGACCTAAACTGTGAAATGGCAGTACCGCAATATGACAACAGTCTTGACAAGAGAATATCTTGATGCTCGCCCTGATGGATGGCTAAAATATGCTGCAATGAGAATTGCCCAGCTGTAAGATGCCTTGCATTGTCATCTTTGAGAGGTTTCTCATCGTCTGTTTTCAGAAAATATAATTTTTTTGTCTTTCAGGGGTTCAGATAAATGTTACAATCGTTCACTCTGCGAGGAGGGTCTGAACTTGCTTTTGCCAGCTACGCCCCCCTTTCATCCCCGCCAGTTTGAGACATGTGCTGTTGTGGGGAACTCAGGTGATCTCTTAAAAACAGAATTTGGAAAGGAGATAGACAGCCATGATGCTGTTTTTCGAGATAATGAAGCCCCTGTCAATCTGGTAAATAATTATTTTTGCTTTAAACTTATGCGTTGTTTATTATCTTTTCTCATGATTTCGGACTTTGATACGGATCCAATAGAATATTCAAAAGAAAGCAACTGAAATGAGGATTTATTGAACCATATCCGCCAAGAACAGTCTGACCAACTCTTTTTCAGAACAGACAGAGCAGACGCTAGTAAAATATCAATCAAGATCTGGAAAGAGAACCTCCTAAGAGCCCTAGCAGAATGCAGCCCTCCTTGTCAGCTCTCCTCTCCCTTGCTTGATCAAGGTCGCCCTCAACTGTTCCCCCTAACTCTATGTTTTACCTCCCTTTAATACCCCCAAGGTTGCCAATCCGGGTTACTGTTTCTTTAGTAGGTCACAGGCCCTGCGCCTGACTCTTCCTTCTTTAAAACTCCTGCCTAACTCTCCTGTCTTAGCCGTCTCTGTCTCTAATGTCTTTCCAGATTCTGTCCTCTTGTTGTTCCCCCCTCGTCACGTACGTGACTAGAGGACTGTATCAGACTTCTTCCACAATTGAGTTCAATTGAGTTATTAATAAGAAAGATGCATGCCAGGAAATGTTAGATGTTGACTGTTGACGTGGGTGTTACCATTGTGGAGGCCATTAATAGTAAAGGTACAACTGAAGATCCGTGTCAAGATCCTAAATGAATCTTGACAGTGGTGGGAATATCATTTCAAGAGACATTCTATAAATAAAGGGGCAGTGGCCAATAAGTGGGATATGAAGAAGTTGTTGTGGAGGGCGAGAGCAGGGTCGCTCTCGAACTGATCCAGAAGAGCTCTGTGGTGTTCACCAGCAGAGATCCTATTGCAGTTCAACCTTTGTAATCCTTTTTTGATTCTATTCAAAATCCATCAAGAAAGGTTTCTCTTTTTTATTGCTCCATTCTCTTGATACGGCTGGGGCATATCAGCACCTTTTTATTTTCTACTTCTTCTTTTCCTTTGTAAAAGTAGGGTATCTCTTTACCTTCGGGGTAGTAATTTTTTCCCCAAAAAATGAATAAAATACAAATTTTTATCTCCATTAGACGTGTCCATGTATCATGAGTGTTTGCTACACAGAAGTTTTGACTTTTGCACCGTTGACTTAATTTTGAACTGTGGTCTCTTTTTTAGAAATATGCCAAGTACGTGGGTTTGAAGAGGGACTTTCGCCTTGTGGTTAGAGGTGCTGCAAGGAATATGGCTGCGATACTTAATGGATCTTGTGAGCTGACGTGAACTTTAGCAACCTTTTCAATTGATATTTTTTATTTTTCATCAAAAATTAATTTATTTAAATAAAGTCAAATATTTTTGTTTTAATTTCATATGATATGATTTTCATAATTAATTTCTTAGCACGGGGCTTATTGTGGAAAACTTCGACACCATGTAGAGATGAAGTTAGAGTCTGGAAGGAGATCCCGAACACCTTAGGGTTAGGGTAAAATTGCTCACTTTTATTCGCGAGAGGAATGATTCAATAGGCATACTAGAGACTATAGTTTACCAAAAAGTGCTAGTCCTCACAATTACGTGATTCTTTCATGGATTTTTCTCATTGACTTTGTTTCATAAATACCCTTGATTCTAACATTGAATTTCTTTCTCGTTGTCTGTTTTATTTATTGTGGATTGCTCTGATGCCATTTGGAGATGAAAGGTAGAAAATTTGATGGCAGGCAAGGCCCGTAGGAGCAGAGTAGAACTGTTAACTTCTATTTTAGAGAAGTATGCCTGAAAAAACATACAACCGAACAAAATCACCAAAAGACCCTCATGGCATCCTGATTATTAAACTGTCATTTCCTGTGTCTTGTTGATCATTTTTATTTATTATTATTTTTTTGGAAGAAAGTTGATCATTTTATTATCACTGCTATTATTATCCTTCCTGATGTGCTCGCATTCAGCTGATGAGGTGCTTATCATCAAAAGTTTGACTCACAGAGACTTCAACAGCATGATAAAGGTCAACCCTGAACTATGTGCCGATTATTCTTAATAACAGTAATTTAGATATGTCATCATCAGTATTTTCGCAAAACATTTTCCAGGAGCTTACGAACCCAGTCTATCTCTTCCAAGGAATAGTATTAAGGAGAGGGGCCAAAGGCACCGGGATGAAATCTGTAGAACTTGCTCTCTCTATGTGCGATGTTGTTGACATTTACGGTTTCACCGTTGACCCAGGCTACACTGAGTGGTCACTAACTTTCTCTCTCTTCATATTTTTCTTCTCCATTTCACGGCTTCTCTCTCTATTGTTTTTTTATAGGACTCGTTACTTCTCGGAACCGAAGAAGGGGCACAACCCTCTGCAAGGGAGAGCATACTACCAGCTCTTGGAGTGCTTGGGCGTGAGTTTCTCTCACTTCCTTGATAATGGGCCAAGACAAATTCAACCGGCCATTAAAATTGTTTGCTTTGGTGTAAAACCACAGGTCATAAGGATCCACTCGCCAATGCGGGCCGAACGGGCCCATCACTGGTCAGACGTGCCCGCTCGAGAGGCCATAATGCGGGCCTACGGGGCAGCGTGGCGAGTGAAAACAGGCCGGCGTGGGCCAACTCCGTTTGGGCGGTGTAAAGTGTGGGGCCGGGTCGACCCGGAGAAACCCGGACCAGTCTCCGGTTCGCCCGACATGGGCGAGGCAAGGAAGAACTCCAATTACAGTAAGTGGGAGACTATGCCGTTGGAGAGCCTGAGGAAAGAGGCCCAGGCCCATATGGCCCAAACAGGGCACGTCTCTCTGTACAAAATGGACGGAAATCGCCTGGACGACCTTGTATGCGTGCGGCACGATGACCATTCTAAGTAGAGAGAGAAAGATGGACGACATACTATTTTGGGGGGGGGGGGGCGGGTGGGTCCCGCAGATGCTTGATCTTGTTGGCAGCATCCTATTCTCGAGTGTATTAAAATTAAATGACAAAAAAATAAGGAAAAGTGATGTATGCACTCATTATTTATTATTTTGACTTTTTATTGAAAAGGACTCGTGTGAGAGGAATCGGCGAGTCACGACGACTCGGCGTCTGATTCCCGAGTCAAGGGCCCGTTTTCCTCGTCGGTCAACCCGACGAGGGGAAATGATGAAAAATGTAAAATGCCTTCTTTCCTTGTCTCCGCTTTTTCTCCTTTCCTTCTCTCTCTGCCTCTCCCTCTCTCTCTCTCTCTCTTGCCGTGTTTTGATTGCTTCTCCAGGACGGTCGCTCCCAGTCGATCGCCTGGCGGTTGCAGGCGCTAGGTTTTGCGTCATTTTGATTCCCGAAATCTCGTGCTCGGAAGCTACGGAGTTTCGTGCCGGGGAGTGATCCGAGAGGTCCTGGAGCATCCGTCAACCTGGCATTAATGTGGCATAGGAAGGATTCGGTTTGATGAGGATTTTTTTCTCCCGGGAAAATAAACCGATCAAACCTTCACAATGTATTTTACTAAGCTCGACGACTCTCCGATGTTTAGGAAGCAGGTATAGTGCGGATGATTGCTGCTTAGATTTCCTCCTTGTAGTTTTTGCTTGTTTTTTTTTCTTATTTTACGTTTAGTGGTCTCTTTCTTATTGGATTTTTCTCCGTGCTTGATCTGAAGTTCGTTTCTAAAATGTGTATGCTTTGGGGACGAGAGGCCGATTTCCTAAGCATAAAACATAACCTGCGGCCTTCTCTTCCCTTCCTCGCTCCTAAGCCTTCTTTATCATCGTAAACTCAGAACCTAAGAACGTTCTTATTCAGAAACCGTGGGCCTCGGCCCGGGAAGGGGAGAGTGGCCGAGCGGTCAAAAGCGACAGACTCGGGCCAGAAGAATTTGATCGCGGATTGAAGTTCCAATGATGGACCTTTTCTCTTTTTCTCTGTAATAATGGTGTTTTATTTTCTATTCGCAAAGTTCATGGGATTTTATTTGAGATTTCATTCGCAGTCAAAATTTTCTCCTTACATTATCATCTTTCTGTTTTTACGTTTTAAAATGTTCGTGGAAACAGATATTATCGCTGGAGGAACGTGCGGAGTGCCTCCGAGAACGAAGCCTAAAATTCCATAAAGGATGCCGAAAGTACACGTATGTTGTCTTTACCGTAATTCTAAATAAGTTCTAAAGAAATCACTGTTTCTGTTGGTGCAATTTCGTAAGGTATACATGTTAAAAGAGATATAATGCATTGCCGATATTTAGCGGTTTCAATGGTGTTACCTTTATTAGGTAATATTATGAGTCCTTTCTTGTTCAACATCAAACTCATTTGCAACATTGAGTGTATTGTTTGATGTTTGCTTCATAGATGTTCATTCTCCTTTTCATTATGCTGGCTACATTATTTTCTGATTCTCTAAAAGTAGTCGAGTTTATTCAATTTTATTCAACTTTTCATTTCAGGGAGGGCCTGGGTGAAGGATATGATGGAGATATTGCATTTGCTAGTTCTCTTGAAACATTTGGAGGCGGCCACAATGATCCCATCAGCGTTGCTTTTGGAGGTTTATCTTTTACTAGTTATTCTACCCTGAACTTTCAGCTTTGCCGATATACTCTCAATGAAATCACCTTACAATATAGTTGCTAGATAAACAAGCTGCTGTGGTTAGAAGACTAATTTATTTCAAAAATAACAATTTCTTCGCAAAATTAGGGCCCGTGATGACTAAATTTACAATTGCTTTGAGGGAAATTGGAACGTACAAAGAAGTCCTCCGTTCCCAGGTACCTTCAGCAAATCTTAAAATATATTTCTTTTTTGCATTTAACAATTCTTAATTCCAATGACTAATCATACGTATGATTTTTAAGTCGCTTTTTGTATTCTGTACTCATCCTACATGGCATCACTTATATAGCTGCCCTCATATTTCTGTTGGCAAATATCTTTTCCTTCGTTAAAGGGAGCTCAGAGACTAAGTGAACGAATTACATAGGGTCATATCTAACTCGCTTCTAGATTCTGATGAACCGAATCTTTGATTGATTTGCCTCATTCTCGTTCTAATTTTTTTCATAGAAAATTTTCCAAACTGTGTTCAAAGTTTTTGTAACTGTCATTTCTTCCTCAGGTTGAGCACATGCTGAATGATAGATTGCTCCAGTTTGTCAACGTTGATCTTCATAATGTTAAGGTATTGATACTTGCCTGTTGATTGTACTGTAAAGTTCATATAAAATGTGAACTTAATGATATTTATTCTTCTTTTGATTGAGAAATCTTTTTTTCAAAACCTTTTATTGGAAATGATACATTCATTGGGGTCATACAACAATTCTCATCGTTACATGTAAAAATCTGTTGGTGTATATCCTGGTGATCATCATCTTCATTAAAAAAATTTTGGGTATTTAAGCTATTTTTATCTGCTTATAGAACAGCTGTATAATGTAGACCAAGGATTGAGTAGTCTTGATCAATTGATTGATTGAAATCAAGGGATCAATCAGGCAATTGATCACACCCCATTGGGCCTTATTACAAATTGGTAGGACCCCAATAATCACCTACCACAGAAGGAAGCAGAAGAGGCCATCTAATGGTACGGAGGGTGGTTTTAATTCATTAACCCTGAACGGTGATGAGAGGGAAGAGGAAATCCGATCCAACGGTCCATCGGAGGAGATAGGTAAGGACAACCTGCAATCGTGGGAAGGACAACGGACGGGTACGACGACTATAAAGGGGAGAACGCCTACAGCGACGGGGGCGGTTAGAAACTGGGAGAGATTCCCGAGAGGTGAGGAGGAAATTGAGCAAGGGGCCTCGAATCCCCGTGCTCCTTGGATCGAGCCTTCCGATCCAGGAAAACCGATTAACATTTGTTCTCTCTCCAACAGATCCCGAGCTAAACGCTACGGAAGGAATTGGACTTACCGTGGATCGAGACGGAGCGACCATCCCGATTCATCTGGACGTACCTCTTCTCTCGGAAGGAGGAGCAGCCTCATCCTCGTCTTCAGATTCCGTGCTCTAGCCGTTCCGCAGATTTCGGACATCTCGAAATGACATCTCCGATCTATATTTCGGATTTCGACTTACTCTAGATTGAACGCTTTATATTCCAATAAAATATCAGAGTTCTTCCATTGGTATCAGAGCCATACCTTCCGCATGGCAAAGCACGCTGCTGAAGTGGTGGAAAAATTGACCACTCAAGTCGAGGAGATGAAGGCTAAGATTATGCAACTGGACGATTTAAAGGCCGCACAAGTTTCTATTCAAGCTACATTGGAACAAATGCAGTCATCGACGCAAGGAATGTTCCAGCAAATGATGCTTCAAATGCAGACGTTAGCGACGTCGGTCTCTGCGAAAATGGGGAATTCCCCTAAACCGGAAGTGTCAGCCACGGATAAACCGTCAGAGGTCATGGTCCCACCGATCACTACTATTGTTACGGCCGCTACAGAAAAAAAGGGGAGTTATTTCCCTTTTGTGGTGGAGGTTCTGAAGTTTGGCTCCAGCAAGCTGAGAGGTACTTCACTCTCAATGATATTAGTTAGAACGATCGCATGAGATCCATTATGTTATACCTGGAAGGTCCGGCCCTTGATTGGTTTATTTGGACCGAAAAGAACGACAAGATCCATACATGGCAAGAGTTCAGGTCCAGATTGGATGAGCGTTGGGATTCATTCGACCCCGATTTAGCTCTGGAAAAGCTAATGGATATTAAGCAAGACGGCACGATTTTGGCTTACCGAACTGAATTTGAGCGATTATCGTCCCAAATCCCGGATTTGGAACCCAAATTCCTAGAGCGAGTTTTCCTCAAGGGCCTCAAGCCAGCGATCCGTTATCACATCGATGTCTTAAAGATCAAAGGTCTATCGGCTCTAATGGATGCTGCCCTCAAAATGGAGAAGCAGCTCCATGCCAACTGGCACGTCATGAGATCCTCCAACCCTCCCGCGCAATTGGTTCCACTACAGTCATCAACTCAGAGCTTCCGGAAGTCGGGAGGATATAATCCTACTTCTACGTTTGACCGGGGAAAGGCTACGACTCTGGGGGGAACCTCTTCTTCAACTAATACATCTCGCACTATTAGTCTGACCCCGGTAACTAATAATCCCAAGAGACAACTTAGGCTGTCTGATGCGGAATTTCAAGCTTGGCGAGACAAGGGCCTCTGTTTCCATTGTGACGAGAAATTCTCCCCTGGACATAAATGCAAGAAACAACTCAATATTTTGTTAGTCCACGACGATGAACGGGAACCTTCTGACGAACCTGAACCAGATTGGGCTCCGGTTGACATTGATTCCCCAGAGGTAAATAATATATTCACTGCTTTTGTGTCCTGTAATTCGGTCCAAGGGCTATCTAAACGGTCGACGATGAAGATACATGGAAAGATAGAGGACAGAGACGTGGTGATCCTCATCGACCCTAGAGCAACTCACAATTTCATTTGTGGCAAACTGGTCGAGGAGCTCAAATTGCGGTTATCTCCAATGCCAACCTACCGCATTGTCTTGGGGGATGGACCCATGGTATATGGCAAGGGTAAATACGTCGAGGTACCCATTACTACGCAAGGGATTATGATTATTGATGAGTTTTTGCCACTTACCCTCTCTAGTATTCATGTCATATTGGGAAAACAGTGGCTGGACTCCATTGGTTGGGTCCACCAACACTTCAGAAATTTAATCATGAAGTTCATCGTGGATGGCCAAGTGCATACTCTGCAGGGAGATCCCCACCTGCACCGCCAGCTGATTGACCCCGATAAGATCAACAAGGACACCTTGGCGGGGAGTGTTTTTATGGCTGAGCTGTACCTGTTAGAAGAGATGCAGGATCCTCTGCATAACACTTCCAAGCATGTAACGTTGGCTGATAGACTGCAAGATCAATTCCAGCAAGTTTTTAAAGAACCCAGTGAATTACCACCAACAGGGGATATTGATCACGCTATACCCTTGGTGCCCAACGCTCTAGTGGTTAACAAGCGGCCTTATCGGTACTCTTATGATCAGAAGAATGAAGTGGAAAGATTAATTAAGGAGCTCATGACCGCGGGGATTATCCAACACTCCAAGAGCCCGTATGCGAGCCCAATATTACTGGTTAAGAAGCGTGATAACAGTTGGCACATATGTGTGGATTACCGCGCACTCAACAAACTGACCATACCCGACCGGTTCCCCATTCCGGTCGTAGACGAGTTAATTGATGAATTGCACGGTAGCAAGGTCTTTTCGAAGTTAGACCTGCGATCGGGTTACTATCAGATTCGAATGAAGGAAGAAGACATCCCAAAAACTGCTTTTAAGACCCACGAAGGCCATTACGAATTTAAGGTAATGCCCTTTGGTTTATGCAATGCTCCGTCTACCTTTCAATCACTCATGAACCAGATTTTTCAGCCTTATCTTAGGAAATTTGTTTTGGTATTTTTTGATGATATACTCATTTATAGTTCTGATGATCAACTTCACGAGGAACATCTCGTCTTGGTATTTTCCATTTTACAAGATAACAGATTGCACGTCAATGTGGCAAAGTGTCAGTTAGGCCAAGAGAGGTTGGAATACCTTGGCCACTGGATTTCTGCCGAAGGAGTATCTACGGACGAGGTTAAGGTAAGGTCCATCCTCACGTGGCCT
>JAHCZF010000082.1:0-25000 GCA_024174645.1 Lemna minuta
TGAACATAGACCGGTTCTACATTCAAGAGCATCTAGAACAAGACATTTTAAAAACTGAACATGTGGTCTCTGAAGAACAATGTGCAGATATCTTCACAAAGGGCCTACAAATCAAGACTCTGAAGCATCTCATCACCAAGCTTGGAATGCGGAGTATACATTCCAGCGCTTGAGAGGGAGTGTTATGTACTAATGGGCCATTGAGCCCATCCGAATGTATTTGTAATAGATAGAGAGAAATATAATAAGAAGAGAAATTTTTTTAAATTTTTTTTAATAAGGAGTGTATTAATGGGCTTAGAAGCCCATAAGAAGGATGTAATTTAGGCCCATGGTGAATGGACCTAATTACATACAGTTCCCCGATCCGTTAAGATCGGGTAAGGGCTAGAAAACTAGGCGTTACACCTAGCCGTTTAAGGCTAGGAGTAACCAATACGGCTCTTCTCCCCCCTGTTTTCTTATATAAACCGCACATATGCCAGTGTAAAATAAGCAATTTTGCTTGTTTCAATATAATTCTTCTGTGTGCTATTTCTTCTCTTCCTCTCTCTGTTCCCTCAACTACAATTCTGCACATCTCACATAAGGGAATATGGGATGTTGCTTACAAGTATCACCCTATGAAGAATGAAAAGGCCAAAATTGCTCAGTTAATAACTAGAGCTGGAGCACTGCAACAAGGAGAGAAGTCGGTAGTCACCTATGCAAATGAACTGAGTGACATATTTAGTGAACTTGACCACTATCGACCTCCTGACCTTGACTCACAGACAGGGAATATTTCCTCATGGATCAAGTATACAAGTTACTTCAAGGACAGTGGCCAGAATTCGAAGGCCTTTGCAGTCAATTATGCAACAGAGAACACTTCCTCTCATTTGACGATGCTGTTTCTCAATTATTATTTGAAAAGAGCCGACTACAAGATATGAACGGAGGGGGAGAAAGCTCAGGTAGCATAATTACACCATCGACTTCAGTAGCTCAGAACCCAATCGCCCATCCTACATCTAATGCCCAGCAATATAAAAAGGGCTCCACCTAAAAACAAAGATAGCCTGCGGTGCAATTACGGCAAGCAGAAGGTACATGTAAAACAGACTTGCTGAAAACTCCCTAGTCGACCTCCTCAGATACACATGATGACCTGGGCACTTCTCCAACCACATCTTGGACCATTCCATCATATAGAAGCACTGGAGGGGGGCAGCAATGGATGTCTCCTTATGTTCCTCCAAGCTTAATGCAAACACCAAGCGTTACTCATCATTCTGGTCTCCCACAGTTGCAACCAAATACTGATGACATTTAGAAACTCAGAGAAGAAATACAACAAACGAAAAATGTCCTGCATTCATCCAAATCTTCTGGATCAATTATTGGGTCAACTTCTCTTGCAAATTCAGGTAAAACTCCAATTGTATCATTTCTGTCATCTGTATCTATTACACATCATAGCTTCTAGATCCTAGATTTGGGTGCCACAGATCATATGACCCCCATATCTACTATATTTGTGAAATATGAAGCCTGCATAACCAAACAACATGTCCAAACAGCAGATGGTACACTCCTTCGTGTAGATGGTGTAGGTAGCATACACTTAACACTTACCTATAGAAATCTTAGAGAAGCTCTTTCCTACTGTGAGACTGAGAAATGGTTTACAGCCGAGGGTATTTGGGTGTGTGGATTACGTACGCTTCTATAACCCACTGTTGGATAAATTGTCAACTAAAGCTCTGAATGCATGTCTGTGGATACTCAAAAAGACCAAAGGGATACAGATGTTACTATCCAACAGCTAGAAAAATAATAGTCAGTAGGGATGTAACCTTCACTGAACGTCAAGTCTTCTATCCATCAGATACTAAGTGGGGAAGGAAACTGAGGTACACAAGGAGGCAGTTGGAATGGTAATTCCAATGCCTTCTGATCACGTCAAGGAGGGAGATGCAACTCTGTTTTCTGAGCAGCCTGAGAGAATATAAGGCAAGATGCCTATCAATACTTTTCTAAATACCATGTCAGAAGAAAAACCAAATTACCCTCAAACACCACTTAACCTCAATCTCTAGAGGAAGAAGTCACTACTTATAGAGGTAACCCTTCCAAAGAAATAGTAGAGGAGATTCTACTTATAGCCTTAAGAAAGGAAACACGAGTGTGTGTCAAGCCAGTTCCAGACTCCATCGTTGACCTCATGAACTATGGAAAAATATCGCCTAGTATAAAAGCTTTCTTACTACTCTTAATTCTACTATCATTCCAAACAGAGTAGAAGAAGCACTTCAATACCCTCACTGGAAACGGGCTATGGATGAAGAGATGGAAGCACTAAAGAAAAACCAAACCTGGGATATTATAGAACAAAAAAGAGGGATAAAGCCAGTGGGATGTTGATGGATATTTGCTATTAAATATGAGTAAGATGGAACTTTAGAAGGTATAAAGCTAGACTGGTAGCAAAAGGATACGCTCAAACCTATGGCATAGACTAAAAAGAGACATTTGCTCCAGTAGAAAAGATGAACAGTGTCAGGATACTAATTTCTTTGGCTGTCAACTTAGATCAGAAGCTACAAGATTATGATATTAAAAACACATTTTTGCATAGGGATCTAGAGGAAGAAATCTAATGATAATTCCACCCAGATATGAGCAAATTGGAAATAGAACTAAGATGTGTAAGTTAAAGAATGCACTCTATGGATTGAAACAATCCCCATGGGCCTGGTTTGGAAAATTCACACTATGGAAGTATTAGGATACAAACAGTGCAATCAAGAACATACTCTATTCTTCTAACACTTTCTAACAAGAGTTACCATCTTAAAGGTATATGTCGATGGCATTATTATCACAGGAAGCAACGACATACAGGCCACGAAATTAGAAGAGCACCTGACCACGCATTTTGAAATAATGAAACTTGGACGACTCAAGTACGTCTTGGGAATTGAAATAGCACAGCCAACATATGAGTATTTAATGACTCAACAAAAATATATATTGGATCTCCTAAATGAAACAAGGTAGGACTAGTAGTATGCCTATAGAAATAAATCATAAACTAACCTTGAAGGAGGATGATCATGAAGTAGAAATTCACTCATATCAAAAGTTGATTGGTAAGCTATTGTATATAGCTCATACTCGTCTTGACATCTCTTATTCTGTTAATGTTCTAAGTCAATTCATTCATAGTGCAAGAAGAACTCACTACAAAGCAGCTCTTTGGATATTGAGATATCTAAGGGAACCATCGGTATTGGCCTCACATTCAAGAGAACAGGAAAGTTGAATCTTTTTATATACACCGACTCTGATTATGGTGGATCTTTGGTAGACCATAGGTCCACAATTGGGTACTGTACTTTATTAGGAGGGAATTTAGTCACATGGAGGAGTAAAAGCAAGGAGTGGTGTCAAAATCAAGTACTGAGGCTGAATTTTGAGCTTTGTCCAATGGAATAGACGAAGCACTATGCATTAGAGGGATTCTAAAGGATATGAAGCTTTCTTATGAAGAACCAATCAAGATTCTATGTGATAATAAATCTACGATTTGCATTGCTCATGACTCAGTGTATCATGATCGGATGAAGCATGTGGATATTGATGAGTTCTACATCAAGGAGAAGGTTGAAGAAAAGATCATACGCTTAGTTTATGTTTGCTCGGCAGAGCATTGTGCAGATATTCTCACTAGGGAGCTACAAGACAAGAACTTCTCAAGACTAGTCTCCAAGCTTGGGATGAGGAGTATTCATTCCTGTGCCTGAGGGGGAGAGTCAAAATAGGCGATATTACATCTAGACCCAAATTCAGCCTAATTGTGCTTCTGTACCTTTTTTCTATGTTTTATGCCCAATCACATGATGACCTTTAGAATGTGACTGTTGTAGCCTAACAGTCACTTCAATCTGTATCTATAACCCTTTATGCATGAGTAAAAAATATCTTCTTCCCTTACCTCACTCTATCTGTGCATACTCTCATTTCTTCCAGAGCACCGTTCTCAATACATCATAATATGTGTTTTTGTCTTGTTCTGAAAGTTCAATGTAGTTTACATATTTGTTTGTTGGTTCAGGTACTGGAATATGGGAGATCAGAGCTGTCTTTCGAGGGCACTAATGGTACTCGTGATATTGCTTTTCCTAAGTCGGACAAATTTAGGTTAGTGAAAATACTTTGCATCCGTTTGAATATTCTATGCCACAGAAATTTTTTGTAGGTTATGGTAATTTTTTTATTTTTTTTTTTTTCATCATACTTATTTTTTTCATAATCAAAGAAATGCATTTATGAGGGATCAGTCATCCTGCTCTGAATGCATTTGATTTGGGGATGGATGTCATCATATGCAAAGCCCATGTTTCACAGAAGACTGAACATGACGATGTCAAATTTATATTAATTGGAGAGGAAAACCAGATGGTCCATGCTGGGTCAATTAATCATTGAAAGCCAACTTCATGGTTTTGCACCTTTAGTTGATGGAAATGTTGTCATTTGGAGATGTCAGAGCACCGGTTGCGTCAAGGTCAGGTGATGAAGCTGAGTTTGAATCATAGATCTGGAATTAGAGGAAGCATTATGCATCAAGAGAATACTTGACGATTAAGGGAAAGCATTATGGTAGGAGGAATTACCTTCTTCTGTGTCAAGAAATCAACAATTAAGATTGCACAAAACCCAGTGCAACATTAGAGGACCATGGACGTAGTGATTGAAGCAGGGATCTGATTGGCCCACCTCAGCCTTAGAGGATAAATACTATAATAATGAACTTCGATTTCCCAAAAAATCCTCCAATTGTTGCATCTCAGTAACAACTCACTGAACCACACTTCAAGAAAAAAAAACAGCAGGAACTAGAAGGAAGCAAGCCAGGAACCTACCACGATGACGCTTCCCTCAGAGCAGTATATATTGGAGGACGGGATAGAGAGAGAAAAGATGAGAAAGAGCCGCCAGTGTGATGGGAGTTGGAGAACCAAGTCTCTCACAGTCGAGGGCCAAGTCCTGGAATAGTTTGTCACGCCAGAATCCCTCCATCCCTCTTTCGTCTCCAACACCCCTGGGGCCATGCATCCCTCAAGGCTTTGCCCTAATATTGGGACCCCTGCCCTGTGGAGCCTGTGGAAAACTCTAAGAGAGGGTTGGGCCTATCGGGGGCCTGGGGCAGCCTGCTCGTCCCACTAGGTTTAGGGGCTTGTGCTATTGGACCCACTCTCTTGGCCACGTGCCTTAAGTAATGGGCCTAGCAGGATCACAATTCTGGCATTCATCCTTTTAGCAGATCAAGTGGTTTTATCTCCACCAAATGACTCCCAATCGAGCTGTTCCAAGAAATGTTGTCCAAACTGATCATGGAAAATATTCATGCACTCGCTTGAGGGGGTGTTACATATCTTTTTTTTTCCTGCTTTCCCATGTACCTTTCTGCTTAGTCCCATGAGTATATTTCCTACAGTAGTAATACCCGAAAGGGAATCTAATAAAACTGTAATCAGTTCAACTGAAGGGGTTTCTTGGGTCTGACCCATTATATGCCTGTAATCCTTTTTAAAAGGTAAAGTTTCTGTTACGAAGTCATTTCTCTTTTCAAAACCATAAGCATTTATCTGGTGGCACCTGCGCGATCTCTCTCCTCTGGAGTCCACACAAGTCAACTTGAAATTTGTGTGAGTAAAAACCAGAGTTTTTGTCAGTCAGGATGAGTTTCTTCACCCTTTCAAAGACTGTGTACTT
Organism: Lemna minuta; assembly: GCA_024174645.1. Taxonomy (NCBI): domain Eukaryota; kingdom Viridiplantae; phylum Streptophyta; class Magnoliopsida; order Alismatales; family Araceae; genus Lemna; species Lemna minuta. The sequence continues at coordinate 5,764 of JAHCZF010000082.1, forward strand.
AGGATTTGTTGTGGCGAATGATATGATTGAACTGATGGATTTTGTCCATATTCTTGCTGTGACAGTTGTGTTTTCCTTGATGCATCACCCTTGAAAGGTGAAAAACTAAATTTCAAATTCCATATACATGATAAGGATGACCTTACAAATCAAAACTTGATGGACCATGATATTATATATGATGAAATTCATATGGAGAATGTATTAAGGCAGGCGTTATACTATATTGTAAGGTTGATTTTTTATGCATTTTCAATGGGGATGCCAACTTTCTATCTTCAAGCCTATGATGCCCTGTATCTTTGGACATTATTTTTTTCTGCTACAATGCCTGTTAAATTTTTTAGCTTTGATTACTAGATTACTTGGCTCAAATACTGGAGGTTCTGTTCGAATGTGGGACAGAAGACTTGGTTACTTGCCTTGTATGGAGTTACATTCAAACGTGCAAGTTCCCATTAACAGCATTCAAATTGATGTTGAAGATCGGGTAAATGTTTGTTCAACACATTAACTTTCTATAATTCTTTTTAAAACAAAACTTTGTATGATGTTTTACGGATTTCTCAGTATTTATTCTAGCTTAACTAATTATCAATATATTGATTTTTATGGGTCCATGACATGGTTAATCAAGATGAAATGTAAGGATATTTTGCAGCTTGTTTCTGCAATTGAGTTTGTAAAAACTGAATGAGTATGAAATAACCCTCATGGAAAGGAAGAAGAACAGAAAAGTGTGGTTTCATCTCAATATTTTATGAATGTTTACTAAATTGATTCTGAAAACAAAAAAAAAGGCGTGCCATTTGTTAAACTTCTTCATGTATTTTACTTTCTTTTGTATTTGGCTTTTTACATTCATATCTTTTTCAACTTTTAATGTCAAAGACCTTCCTTTAAATAAATTCCAAGAATACTGATGGATTCAAGTAATAGACTCTAGTGGGTCTGACTAGTAAAACCTGTAATACAGTCCAAATAAAAGTATATGAAAGAAGGAAGAGAAATAAAAAAGAAGGGAGTAAGCATCGGGATCCAATTACAGCTGTGCTGGCAGCAAAACTACCAGTTCTTGACTGGTAGTCATATGAAGTAATGAAGAGGATATAAACAAGCGGAAGAAGAGAGTTGAAGGGACACTTCGGGAGGTATTCTTGAAGAGTGGAACCACCGGAAGATTGGGAGCTGTATTCAGACGGGATCTACCTGCTAGGAGTAGCTACTTCAGAAGTCCAACTGCGGAGAAGTCCACCTATTCCAATCGGACTTAGCATCCATTAAGGATGGCTAACATTCCTGTAATCTTCTTTGCTCTTGAAGTACATCCCATTCAGAACAGATTCATAACAAATTGGTATCAGAGCCTCGATCTTGGCAAAAGATTACAGTGAAAGAGTTGGAATGGAGGTAAGAATGGAGATCCTGAATGCCGAAATAGCAGAAATCAAGGCACAAATGAAATTCACTGTGGAAATGACGAAGTCTTTGGAAGAAGCAGAGCACAAGTCAAGAGAAGAGCATCAGTCTTCAACGGAAAGAATGTTGCAGACGATCATGGCATGTTTCGATGCAATCAGACAAGTGGAAGGCTCCGAGCCCAAGACGATCAAGCAAAGAATAAAATCGCAATCGCTGAAAACCGGGAAGATGCCAGTAACTAATGAGGTTATCAGTGAAGATGACTGAGTTAATCACGGATTCAAACCATCTAAAAGCAAGATGGAGGCACCCATGTTTAAAGGCGAAGATGTCGAAGGGTGGATTAGAGGAATGGAGCGCTATTTCCTGGTACATGCTATCGCGGAGGACAGTCGGATCGACGTGGTAATGCAACATCTGGAAGGTTTAGCTCTACAGTGGTTTGTATGGACTTTATGATGCATATTGGGAAGCGATTCAGTGAATTCTTAACTGACAATGTCATGAATCAATTCCTAGACATCCAACTATCTGGCTCAGTCACGGAATACAATGACAAGTTTGAACCACTCTCAGTTTATCTTCCTCCCATTCCAGAAAACATTATGATGAGCACTTTTTCAAAAGGATTGAAGTGTGAAATCAAGGCGAAACTATCCAGAGAAACATTTACTAAGTTGAGGGAATTGATGGATGCAACTTTCAAAGTGGAGAAGATCTTGTCAGCTCTGTATAAGGTGTATCATGAGAAATTTTTGAGAAAAGAGTGGGTTTATGGCCACGCGAAAGCATCTAGTTTGGTACAGCAGTGGCCAACCCAGACGTGTTCTGCCTCTTCACCCTCCCATGACAAACCATTAGAGCTCTTGCGACTGAACAACAAAGGAGCTGAGGAAAAAAATTCATCAGCGGAAAGAAGAATGCCAAGATAGAGAAGAAAAAAATTCATGCTAACAGCGGACGAATTTCAACATAGGAAGGAACGTGGCTTGTGCTACCACGGCAATGAAAAATTTGGCCCAAGTCATCAATGTAAGAAAACTCTTCAGAAATTAATCATAGAGGAGGGCAGAAATGTTGTGGAAGAGCTTGAGGATGCTGATGACGGGGGTGGCAAAGCAGTGGACAAGGAGGAGCCGGAGGCACAATTTTTATTTGCTTCTATTTCCCTAAGGTCCACGTTGGGATGGACTAGCCCAAATTCTTTTAAGCTCATGGGAGAACTACAGGGGAAAAGGATTACAGTGCTGATTGATAGTGGAGTGGCACATAACTTCCTATGCGCCAGTTTAGAAGAATTCCAGAGAGATTCATTGGTTTGTGTTAAGGTGACCTTGGGGAATGCTAAGACCGACCAAGGGCAAGGTAAATGTGTAGGCATCTCGTAGTGCCTACAAGGTGCTCCAATAATTAGCGATTTTCTGCTCTATCAGTCAGTTAATATTGACATGATTTTGGGCATGGAGTGGCTGTATTCCTTGGGATGGACCCAAGTTCACTGGGAAAAATAGATTCTGAACGTGGTGCAATGCGGCCGCCGACAAAATGGATGAGTTGGCCACGCACGACGGGTGGCAGCTAGTTCAAAGTCATCGACGCCCCACCTTGGAGAGACGCCCAGTCAACCTCAGCATGGAGGGGCGCTGCTACCGCTGCCTGGCACGAGATCATCGGGCACAGATGTGCCGAGAGCCAGTGCAGTGCCGGCTCTGCCGCCAGGTTGACCATCGACAACATGCGTGCCCCCAAGCCACGCCCAAAGCCGCCTCAACGCGCACCTAGCGGCCTTTATGCTTGCCTTGCCGGGGAGATCATCGAAACAAACCAAACTTTGACAAAGATCCTAGATTGCATCCAAGAAATTTCCCCCTCTTCGACCCACCTGCTGTGCCACCGACTCGCTTTGTGGGAAAAGCGTATGCCGCTGTCGTGGTGCGAGGCGGCCACGACAAAATGGATGAGTCGGCCGCGCACGATAGGTGGCAGCTAGTTCAAAGTTGTTGACACCCCACCCTGGAGAGATGCCTAGTCAACCCCAGCATGGAGGGGCGCTGCTACCGCTGCCTGGCAGAGGATCACCAGGCACAGACGTGCTGGGAGCTAGTGCAGTGTCGGCTTTGCCGCCAGGCTGGCCATTGACAACATGCATGCCCCTGAGCCACGCGAGAGGCCGCACGTCCGGATCCGCCCCAACGCGCACCTAGCGGCCTTTATGCCTAGCTCGTTAGGGAGATCATCAACGTAGAGACAACTTGGACAGAGATCCTAGACTGCATTCAGGAAATTTTCCCCTCTTCGGCCCACCCGGTGTGCCACCGACTTGCTTCCGGGCACATTCTCCTGCAGAACCTATCAAAGGAAAGGTGGCGCACAATTTAAGGGTGGATGCACCGACTCCTAGGAGGTAGATGCATTCGTTGGCAACGTCCGCGCACCACAGACAGGGTGTACCTGATGCCGAAAGAGACTCACCGACTAGAGCTACGCAGCGTTCCATTTAGACTCCGCACATGGCAGCACTTAGAGGAAATGCTAGGGCACGTGGGGGCCCTATGGAAGATCGTGTGCAACGGGCTGCAGTCGGACGACCAAACTGCATCTGCATTGACGGTTCTAGTGAACCGGTCGAGGTCCCGGTTGGGTCGGTGGCTTCGACGACCATCTCATTGGTTGGGATGTGGGACGGTTCTGCGGTCCTAGTGGCAGCGCTTCCTCCCCCTCTGCCTCGGAAGAGCTGCCCTCATAAGACAACCACATTTGGATCGCCAGCACCAGACAGATCGGCCACGGCTGCTCCGGGGCCCGCCGCCTCCCCGAGGCCCGACGCGTCTTCGGAGTTCGCCGCCTCCGCGAGTTTTGTTGCCTCCCCAGCGACAGCCCGCTCAGGCCTTCACCAGGCACGGTGTTGCCGTCGTCGGCCCACCCCATTCATATAGAGTCATCATTGCGGGCCACTGCTGCCATGACTTACGCTGCCATTAACACTGAGCCTAGGCGAGGCCACTAACACTGCTCCGCCGACGACCGCCGATTGGTTGGCACTACTTCCACAGTCGGCTCTTCCTAGGACGAGCATGGAGGCAAATACAGCGGGCCCTCTCCTGTTTCATTGAAACGGATGCCTTAGGCATGGGGCTAGCTGCCGTCATAATGCAAAGTGACCGACCCATAGCATATTTCAGTCAGGCTTTGCCTAGACGCAGTCAGCCAAAGTCAACATATGTCAGAGAATTAATGGCAATAGTTCTAGCCGTACATAAATGGTGTTATTACTTAACGCATCGGCCCTTCATTATCAAGACTGATCAATACAGCCTCAAATAGTTACTTTCAAAAAAACAAGTACAAGAACCTTACTCGAAGTGGGCCTATAAGTTGTTAGGATTCAACTTTGAGATTGAGTATAAGCCCAAGAAAAGCAATGTGGTACCAGATGCACTATTCCCTGACCTGCAAGAGCTACAATCCCTAGACTTAACTACCGTCAAGCAAGAAGTGCAGAAAGATCCTAGGTGCTGGAAGATCATGGCAGATGTGGAAGTAAACTCGATCCTCCATCTGAGATACCAAGTTCATCAAGGAATTTTATCCTACCAAGGGAGATTAGCGTTGACCCAATCCTCATCTCTCAAATAGCGCATATTACAGAGTTATTATGAACCAGCACCTGGGGGCCATACTGGGTTCCGCAGGACTTACAAGTGGATCTCTCAAGATTTAGATTGTGCCAGAATGAAACATGCTATTAAGATTTTTGTCGATCAATGTCACACTTGTCAAGTAAATAAAGTTCCGTTGCTCTCTCCAGCAAGCCTGCTAAAACCTCTGCCAATTCCTAAGACAATCTGGGAGGAAATTTCCTTGGATTTTATTGATGGGTTACCTATGTCATATGGGTCCAACTGCATCGTAGTGTTGATAGATGGACTGAGAAAGTTCAGTCATTTTATTCCGTTGAATCATCTGTTTATAGTAGTTAGTGTCGCTGAGCACTTTGTTAAGGAAATTGTCCGTTTACATGGGATGCCAATTTTTATTGTGTCTAATTGGGATAAAATTTTCACGAGTGCATTTTGGCGAGAATTGTTTCAACTGCAGGGCACCACCTAACAGATGAGTTCTTCATACCATCCACAAACAGACTGCCAAACTGAAGTAGTCAACGGAGGTTTGGAGACATATTTGTGCTGCTTCACATCCGTACGAACCAAGTCATGGTCCAGGTGGTTACATTGGGCCGAATTTTCCTACAGTACTGCATTTCATACATCTATCCAGATGACTCGTTTCAAAGCAGTTTACAGGCATGACCCACCCTAATTGCTCCACTAGGTCATCCCCTGTCTCCAATCGATGCGGTAGACACTACTGATTGAACCCGATGAGGTGTTTCGTAAATTACGACAATACCTACTGGCGGCACAATTTGCAATGAAACAGAAGGCAGACAAACAGTTAAGGAAGCAATATTTTGAAATTGGGGATATGGTATATTTACAACTACAGCCTTATCAATTGAAGTCTTTTAGCTAAATGGCCTAACAAGAATCTGGCTCTAAAATATTTCTGGACCCTTCCGCATCCTGCAACGACTGGGACAAGTTGCCTACAAACTTGAATTACCCAAAGGTACTTCAATCCACCCAGTTTTTTACATTTCCAAACTCAGGAAAGCAATTGGGTTGAGCACCCAAACCCAAGTTTTACCCTCCTGCTTCACTGACACCATGGAATGGCCATTACAACTGGCAACAGTGTTGGCTGCCCGGCAGCGCACAGGACAAGTTGAAGTTTTTATTCAATGGCAGGGTTTGCTAGAGGAAGATTCATCTTGGGAGCCTCGATTAACAATTAGGCATCAATTTCCAGAATTTCCCCTTGGGGACAAGGTGATAGTGGATGAGGGGGACAAGGATACAGTCCAAATGAAGTATATGACAGAAGGAAGAGACATATAAAAGAAGGGAGTAAGCATCGGGACCCAGTTACAGCTGTGCTGGCAGCATAACAACTAGTTCTTGACTGGTAGTCATAGGAAGTAATAAAGAGAATATAAACAAGTGGAAGAGAGGAGTTGAAAGGACACTTCGGAGAGGTATTCTTGGAGAGCAGAACCAGTGGAAGATTGGGAGCTGTATTCGGACGAGATCTACCTGGGAGGAGCAGCTACTTCAGAAGTCCAACTGCGGAGAAGTCCACCTATTCCTGTCAGACTTAGCATCCGTTAAGGATTGCTGACATTCTTGTAATCTTCTTTTGCTCTTGAAGTACATCCCATTCGGAACAGATTCATAAAAACATGCAACCCTTTTTTTTTAGTTCGTTGGTGTGTAATGCAATAAAACCTTTGTTGCAAACCCTTAGAGGCGGCTTGTGGTGTCCTGAAGATCCTTTTCTTTTCAGCACTTGACAACCTTTCACCGATGGTCGATGATTAGATGGTCAGTGGGATGCTCTTTCCTGAGATGCATCAAATCAGGTGTGTGGGGTTGCAGTGAAATAGAAGACCCTCAGGGAAATATGTTCTTAAAACAGAAAGATTCATTTTCTAGAACCTAAGTACTGTCAGCGAGCTTTCTCGCCTCCCCTTAAGGATCTTCACGGCTGCTTAATGAAAATTCCCATTCTAAGAGTCTAACTTTATGACACCTGTCTTGTCTATAGACTGGATTACCATTCATTCTGGACCATTCTGTTGACTCTCCCTGATGGTAGTGCATCAAAATTTGGATGACCTTATGAGTTTCGTCATTTTCATGAATCTAATCTGCTGGATTCTCTTACTTGTTTGTTCAGAATTTAATTGCATTCCACTTGACATGAACTTCATTATCAAGTAAAATTTAACTGTTGGTAGAGATAATACACAGTTTTACAGTTGATACAAGTTTTATCTAACATCTTTTCAATTGCATGTCTGTAGATTTTATTTGGTTCAAGTCAAACTGGCATGATCTATTCCTGGGATCTACGCGGAGGACGATCATCTTTTGCATTTCAGAGTCACAATCAGGTCTAAAAAGCCTAGTACATAGACAAATCATCTCTTACATGTAAATTTATAAGCATGCAAACTCCTCTTGGGTGCTGAAATGTTTTGTTTTACAATGGATTTTGTTTTTCTTTACTTCACCAATGGGATAGATGTTGAACCACATAATTGTATTCTTGAAGAGCTTCTAGTGAGACTCTAGCTCTTGTTTAATTAGATTAGCAATTTGAAGAAGGAATTTAAGAACTTCTGTCCCAAGAAGAAGGGATAAAAGAAAATGGACATCATATTTGCATCAAATTGTCCGTCAAAATGGGGATATGTGATCAAGGGTGTCATCCCCTTTTGTTGCTTTTGGTCTCTTCTAAGGGTGCCTCAGCTAAATGAGGGTTGCTTTTCTGAATTCCTCAACTGTTGGCTTTTTTGTTTTAACAGTTTCTGTTATGGCTGTCTAGTGGTAATACCAAATGGCTTGTTTTCATGAGGTAGATCTACGTGTGGGTGGTAGGGTACAAGCCCTAACACCACCATTAGAGATCACGACCCGAGCATTATCCATTATTAGGGTTTATTTTTTTCTTGTTTCATTTCATTTTAATTTAATTAAAAAAAATTTTTTGAAGTACAAAAGGGCCGATCACTTGACAAAGCGGTGTTCAACCAATTTGAGGGCTATCAATCCCCATCTTTTATCATATGCCTTAGAAAAATCAACCTTCCAAATGAACCCCCTAGTTCCTTTCCTTTGCCAAGTTACGATGATCCCATCTACTACAGTTACACTATCTAATAACAGCCTTCTCGGTATGAATGCTGATTGGGAAGGCCCCACTAGCTCGCTAATTACTCCCTACCGTTAGCTTGCCGACACCTTTGAAATTATGAGATAGATTGAGTTGGACAATGAGAGGTTTCAAGTCTTCCACTAGATCAGCCGTGGCACTTTTGTAGCAAGAAAAGATGTGATCTATTGATTTTCGTGATACCTTCTGTTCCCTGTCGAAACTCTTTCAATGTGGCCATTACATCGGATCTCATAAGCCCCCAAAACTCGCTATAGAAAAACACAGGGAGGCTGTCTGGGCTTGGCGCCCCTTCTGCATTTAGTCCCTTTATTGCTACCTAAACTTCCTCCTCCAAGATCAATCTCGTTAGTTTTGCTTGTTGGTCTTGACTTACCGCTCTTGCCCTCCCTCCCCTCCAATGCCACCGATTTTGTTTCCCTCTTTTGGTGAATGCATCGAAATGGCTTGCAATGGGTTGACCTATCACTTGTGACCCCACATATTCTTGTTCCCCAACTTTCAGTCTCAGTAATTGGTTAGCCCTCTTACAACCATTTGCAGCTAAGTGGAACAATCTTGTGTTGGCATCCCCTTCTCGCAACCATAGTTGTCTTGATCATTGTCTACAGTCCATATCTCACTTTGGTCCTCTTCTGCTACCACCCCCCTGCATCTCCTCCGTTCGCATGCCTCTTCTTCTTGGGTTCTTATGTCCTCTAGATCATCCAGTTGATTTATTCGTGTTAAAGCCTCGCTTCTCCTCTTGTTTCCCACTTCTCACATATGCTTTCAGAACCCCATTAGATGTTGCTGGAGCCCCATGATTCTATTGGCCAGCGTCTCTTCTTGAGAGGTGAGACTTTGCACCTTCCAGGCCTTCTCCACCTATTCCTTGAACCGATTTCTCAAAGCCATGACCTTTCATTTTGAAATAAGTGGGCTTTCTAATTCCCTCATTTCCTGCCCAAACAAGTAGGGTATGATCTGATAGAGGACGCAGAAGTGATCTCACATCTGCTAGGGAGAACGTTCTGTCAACTCCACTGAAAATAGAAACTTGTCTAGCGGAGACCTCATGTTCCGATCTGTCATGCTTCTTCATGTATACTTGCAGTCCATGGGTCGCATTTTGATAAATGCTGCCTCTGCGATGAATGCCCAAATCTCCTTCAAATCTGGGTCTTGCCCTCCCATGTCGTTTGGTCTATCTTTTGCCTCCAGGGTTACCTTGAAGTCTCCCCCTATTAGCATCAGGGATCCTTGGAAAGTGAATATCACTCCCTGCCTACTCCCTCCACAAGTCCTTCCTCTTGGTGGCATTCATAGGGCTGTAAGTCGAGGCTACCACTATCTCGAAATCATCTGTCAACCATTTCAACTTGGCCATCACTGACAAGTGACCCATCCAAGCGTCCACCCTTGAAAACATTGTCTCGTTCCATGCAACCACTACAACCCATGGAGTGGCCAACTGCATTCACTACTAAGAATCCATCTAGAAAACCTCTTCCAACCCCATTCAAGTCTCGTACCTCGCAACGCTCTCACACTGTGGTTCCCCATTCCCGTAGGTACTTGCCCACGACCCCTCGCCTATTCTCGTCCCTATGGCCACACTCATTCCATGTGACGCACCTCATGACTGACTATTTTTTACCCATCCCTTGCTTTGTACTTTGCTGCAGGCCCACTGCTGTAGCTATTGCCTTAGTGCAGCAGTTCATGAGGAGCTCCTCCGCCCTCCCTTCTCCCTCTTTTGCCTCTTCGATCCTCTACTCTCCTTCTGCGTTAACTTGCGCCACTCCTATTTCTCCCGTCATTTCTGCCGTGGGGTTGTGTCTTGGTCAGTTCCCCGCTTCCAATTTCACTCTTCCACTTTTCCCTGCCTTCATCCATGCTATAAGCCCCCTGTCATGTTTGATTATCACCTTCTTTCTCTTGTACACAAGGCCCTCGTGCTGGATGCCATTTCTTTTTGTGTGTCTTGAACGTTGGCTCTTTGGCTTTTTGCTTTTCTTATCCCCTGTTCTTCTCCAGTGTATTTTGGTCGGTCGTTGGTGCAATATCCTGGATGTCAGGTGGCGCTCGCTCCTCCATCTTTTCCAGCGGTTGCTGGTTTCCCTTTAGCTCGATGGTTGTGGACGATTTCCTATGTTGCTTTCCGCCATTCTCATCTGTTCCTGTCTCCACATCTTTTGCTGCTATAACTTTCTCTTGGCCCTAACTTTGACCGAGTTGCCGGCGATGGTGGTGGCATCTCTGCTGACAGCCAATACAAAAGGTGCCATAGGATCCTCGGAGGCAGATCATGGCTGGTGGGGTGCTTCCCGTGTGGCCCTTTGCCTCCACCAGTACAATGTTAGGGTCCCCTCTGCCACACCATCTGAGATGACCTGGTGGATTGTGCCAAAAGGTTTGAGTAGCCCCTCCAAAGCTGGGCGGTTTTGGTATCCTAGTGGTACGCCACGAGCCTCTAGTATACATGTGCCCTGATCCCTTGATAAGGCTCCATCAGTTTGTAGGATGCATCTCTACTTCACCCCCTGTCGCCCTGTTGAACTCCTGTGTCCAGCGGATGGCCACTATATAGGCCACCATGGAGATCCCCCATAGGAAAAATAGCCCAGTCTCAAGATACGATAGTTCCGCCTTATTCAAGGCTGGGAATTTTTGCCATAACTCTCTTCTCACCTCCTCCAGCATCGGTAGCCCACGAGCATCTCTCCTTATAGGCTCACCAATTAGGCATTGCATAAATACCCTATGGTGGCCAGTTATGTCTGCCTTCTCTTCTTTACTAACTGCGTATGCCTGGGTGACTGCCTGACTTTCTTGTCTACATTTTGGTTGTGTTCCTCTGTCCTTCCTGTGTCTTATTGGGCAGTCCCATCCCATTGGTGGTGTTCTGGCCCCCTTCAACTGTGGCATAGCAACATGCCTTGACACTTGTTCGCCAATGGCCCCGCTTCAATCTCCTATATCAAGTGTCTCTGTGTCCTCCCCCTGCTGCTGATGTTGGTCTGTGAGTGGCTCTCTGCCATCGCGACAACACCCTCACCCTCCCTTCATCTTCTTTGTCTCCTCTTCTGTGTTCACCTTGGTTACTTTGGGGCTTGCCACCAATGGCCACGTACTGGCCACTCTCCATTGCTTTATGAGGATTAACCCTTCCATTCCTCAAGTGGACACCCTCCATTACTGTCATTTGGGCTCCCCTGTGACACAGTCTTGGGTCAGTTTCATGTCTTATCGCCTCTCTTTGCCTTCCCTGCCCCCTTGGGTCGTCTCTTCTTCTGAGTCCTTCACCTGTGAATGTCGCCTGGGTTTATCGTGTTTTGTATTCTCCTGGAGATGGTCTCTGTAGCTCAAAATTTTGTCCTCTGCCCTCATTGTGGTTGCGTACGCTCCTTTTGGCGACCCCCCTACCATTCGTTCTTGAGTTTTCCTCCCATCCTCGTGAAACCCTGACGTCTTCCACTTGCGTGCCGTTTCATTTTCGCTGCTTCGCGCAAGGATGTTTTCATATGCATGCTATGCACCCGTTGATCAGTGGTCTGCTTCTGCATGTAGGGTTTTATACGCGCATGCGTACACTCCTGGTCCACGTTCATTTCTCCTCTCCCTCGTGAAGCTCATATATTCTCGTATTCTCCCATCTGGGTGTTGATGTGCATACATGCGCGGGCCTATCTCCTGTCCGCGCACTCTTCTTATATCACTCACCTCTGTCTGTAGAGCACAGTCCCACCCTGTCGCAGGTTGGTTTCCGCCATCACGTGGGACCTGCGATCGCCGGCGTGGGACCTGCAATCGCCAATGTGGACCTGAAATGTATTCCCTGCCCATGTGTTCCCTATGGTATGCCATTATCGGATAAGCTGCTTGTCGATGAATTTTACAAAGATCACCAAAGGTAAGACTTTTAGCGGAATCCCTAGGAAAGCATGGGAAGGACCCCAAAGCTCTTGGAGAAACTTCCCAGAGGAGTCGTGGCAGCCCTTCCCAAAATGTACCTCACAGAATGCATTTTCTGAAGCCTTTTAGAAATTGGCTCCTTGGGCTATATCATTACAACTCATTTATGACTGATAGTTCATTTCAGGATAATTACTTGCATGTTGACAACAAGAAGTTTTCCTTTTTCCTGACTTGGAATATTTGAGCCATAGGATCACCGGTGACAGCTTAGCTGCCATGGACGTGGGATAAATTGCAGCTATCTGCAACTGGCTACAACCAGAGAACCTGAATACACAATGAGACTTCTTGATAGTGTACTGCTGAAGGTTTGTACCCCAATAAGTGGCAATAGAGTGACCACACATGTGACTTCTGAAAAAGAATGCCTTTGACTGGATTGTTCAAGCAGCAGAAGCATTTGTGGCTCTCAAGCGTGCATTGATCCTTTCTCTAGTTATCTATCAGTCAGACTTCTCTTGAGCATTTGGTCGAGGTTGATGCCTGCAGGGTGGGAGTCAGGGCAGTTTTGATGCAAAATGAATGATTAATCACTTTTTTCATTCAAATGCTGCCCCATGCGTAGCACAGTTCCATATGATCGAGAAGTCATGATGATCGCCTCCTGCATTCTCTCTCTACCCACCACTCTTTGTCTGCATTACACAGAATGTCTTTATCCTTTAAAGAAATAGTGTTCTATTTTGGACATTTGTGAAAACAGTTTTTGTAGTTGCTACAAGGCTGTATTGGTTTCCTACTTCTTAACTGTGTTTATTAACTGCAAACAGCAGTTTCTTCATGGAACAACTTGATATTTATCATTATATTGCGTAGATTTTTTGGGTGAGTAGCCCATATGGGCTTGTTTTTTTATTCGTACTTTGCATTGCTCTGTTTCTGATATTTTCTTATAATAATTTTGAAGGATATTGAACTCCTTCTGCATTAAGCATAGCTATAAATGGATCATGACCTTTTATGAATCCAATTAGGTTTATCATCCTATCTTAACGACTCTGAAGCTGTCGACAATGCTGGAAAAAATATCTCTATTGAAGGTGTGAAGTATTTATGTTTATTTTGAGTTATGTAGGTTCGTTGTATGATTTTAGGGTTGGCGCTAATCTTTTTTCTTGTTGATTCAAAGAAAACTTGGACTAGAAATGTGAAAGAATAATTCTCAAGTGATAAATGCTGTCTCTTATCCTTGATTTATCTGAATATGATTATCCTGTTTCAAATTGTTTGGGAAATTTTTTTTATGAGAAGTGGTCATAGTTGATCAGCAAATGTTGATAGATGAATAATTTCTAATTATTATTGAATAGTTTGATTCTGGAGAGAGACCCCTAATTATGTATAAAGTAGGGAAGAAGGGGAATCATCAAGTTACCTCTGAGTTGGGCGGAAAAGCCCAGATAGACATGGACAAGGGTGAATTGGTACCCTTCTATGAATAAGGGGGACAACATGACACTTAAGATAGACAAGAACTGAATCGTAAGTACGAAGAGCATGAGCAAAGACTCTTGAATTACCTTGTTCTGGAACCTATAACTCTGATAGTCCTTTGCTTCTTTCTTCTCTTTTCTATTCTTTTCACTCTATTTCCTTCTATTTGCAATCCAAGAAGTGATTTTCATTTCAGAATGGGGGGTTCTTGCAACTTGGTATCAGAGCCAGCACGTTCTGTGCATGGTCAAGAAAGCTGAGATGGAGGAATTGGTAAGTCAAGTGGAGGAAATGGGCAATAGGCTCACCAAGATGGAAGAATTGTATGCCAAACAATGGAAGATGGAGATCATGGATTAACTGCTGATAAAATTGCAGAATTTTCCTATTCTTGACTAGACATCTCCACAAGGCAAAGAATCAAGAAAGCAAGAATCATCAACTGTCGTGTCCTCCACCTTAACAATTCAGATCTCCACCATGGCTAACAAGAAGAATTATTGATATTCTCTGGCAAAAATCTGGAAACTTTCTTACACTGTGCAGAAAGATACTTCTGCCTAAATAACATTAAAAAGGAGTTCATGGAGACGGTTAGGCTCTGTCTTGACAGTGATGCAATGGATGGGTATGTCTAGGCTGAGTAACACCTGACAATCAAGACTTGGACTGAATTTTTTTTTCTAAATTGGAAGAACGGTTCAATCCTTTTGTTCCATCTTTGGCATACCAATATTTTTTGAATATCAGACAAGAATCTGCGGTATCAGCATATGAGGCAGAGTTTGAATGGTGATCTGCACCCATTATAGGGCTTACCACCTGAGCTTCTGGACCAAGTCTATTTGAATGGTCTAAAACAGGAAATTCGCACCCAAATTGAGTGTGTCACTCTGCATGGACTGGTATCCATCATGGACATGTCATTAAAGGTAGAAAAGTAAATGAAAGCACTATGTCATGCCATGTAATCCCCGACTGCACCTGATCAAAATTTCGAATCATCAGCAACAACATCTGTGGTACAGAAGAATATGACTGGTATATATTCAATGTCCTTTACTATTTCTGATGGGGGAAAGATTTCTCATCCAAATGCAAATCCTATGGCTTGTATATTGGCCATTAGTGGATCGAGTCAACCAAGAAGACAGTTAAGATTAACTTACACTGAATTCCTAGCATGCAAGGAAAAGGGGTCATGTTTTCATTGTGACGAGAAATTCAGACCAGGGCACAAATGCAAGAGGCAATTAAACATCCTATTGGTTTATAATGACGATGATTCGGCACTTCTGGAAGGAGTCAAGGCAGACTGGGCTCAAGTAGGAAGCCAACTTGTCAAAGATGGCACTTTATTCACTGCTTGTGTCCTTCAACTCTGTAAGTGGATTTACTCGTAAGAGCACCATGAAATTATGAGGGCATTTACATTCTAAAGAGATCATCACTGTGGTAGATGCTAGAGCCACTTATAATTTCATCAACATGCAACTTGTGAAAGAACTCCAATAGTGGGTTGGGTAAATACCAAATTGTATTAGGAATGGAACCTGGGTTCAAGAAACTAGAATTTGCTACAACGTGCCTGCAGAGATGCAAGGGCTGACTATCATTGAGGAATTTCTACCTCTTGGCCTCAATAGTATTGATGTTGTATTGGGCATGCAGTGGTTATCTTCTCTTGTATGGGCTCACTCTCATTTCAAGGCATTTAATGAGATTTTTGGTGGGTGACGAGGTGCATAAATTGCATGGAGAGCCAAATTGGCAGAGATAATTGGTGCCACCCAATCAAGTTGATAAGGAATTAAACAGTGCTAACCTTTTCATGGTTGGATCGTATCAGATTGACCCTCTAGTGTGTCAGGAAGACAGTTCTTCTAAAGATTGCCAACTGTCTGTTTGCTTAAAAGATATGTTTCCCATAGTTTCCTCATAACCAAATGGTATGCCCCCTCAGCGTGACATTGATCACTCCAACAATTCAATTCATGGAGCCCAACCAGTTAACCAGGTGCCATACCATTATTTATTAACACAAAAGAATGAAAGTGAGAATTTAGATAAAGAATTTCTAGCGGCTAGTATTATTCAAAATTACTCCTGCCCCTATGCCAGTCCAATTTTTTTGTTGAAGAAGAGGATGAAAGTTGGCATGTCTGCATTGATTACCGGGCTCTCAACAAACTTACTATTCTTGACAGATTTGCTATCTTTGTCATGGATGAGCTACTTAATGAACTATATGGCATGACGATGCTTTCCAAGCTAAACTTAAAATGTGGGTATAACCAAATCACGATGAAAGAAGGTGATATTCCCTAGACGGCCTTCTGAACCCAAAATGGACATTATGAATTCAAGGTCATGCCATTTGGGATTTCAATGCACCTGAACATTCCTATCCCTCTTGAACCACATCTTCTAGCCATATCTATGAAGGTTTGTGTTAATCTTTTTCGATGATATCCTCATTTACAGCAAGCATATGTAGTCACATGTGAAGGACATGGCAGTCTTCTCTATGTTTTATCTGAGAATGACCTTCGTGTTAACCCAAATAAGTGCATATTGGCAGGAAAGACTAGAATACTTTGGTCATTGGGTATCTTCTCAGGGATGAAGGCAAAATCATAGCTATCAAGAAATCATAGCTATTTATGTTTTTGGGCTTAGCAGCATATTATTGCTGATTTGTTTAAACTTTTACGACTATTTAGTGGCCTCCCATGCTCTCCTTGTCTACTACCTTTAATCTTGGCTGATTTTCATGACAGTCCAGCTGAAGACCATGTGGGATATCTGAAGACATATAAAAGAACTGCTTTGTAATTCTAATGGAGCAGAATTAAGGTAATCATCAAGAAGTATGTGAACGAATGTGCTATTTGTCAGCAGAATAAATCTTTTGCCTTCCAATTTTGCAGGAGACATGGGAGGACATATTCATGGATTTCATTGAGCCGCACCCTTAATCGGGGGAAAGAGCGGGGAGGGGGGGGAGATGATTTTGCCATGGTCATTACTAAAGAGGTCATCAGCCTTCATGGGCCTTCTAGTTCTGTTTTTTCTGATCATGGATAAATTGTCATTGGAACCTTTTGCCGAGAATTATATAAGTTTAAGGCCCTGAACTCAACTTGAGTTCTTGATAGCATCTTGAATCTGACAGTCAAAGAGAAGTTGTCAATGGGTGCCTGGGGAATTACATGGGGTTTTTTACTTCTGATTTGCCAGACCCTTGGAACAATGTCTTCAATCTCATAAGCATCAAGACCTTTACTTTCAAAGTGGAGTATGACAGAGACTGCCCAATCGGCATATAATATGGAGTTCCTAAATTGCAGCTAGGCGACCTTTACCTATATTTGCAACAAGGAAACAACACTTTAGCTCCACTTAAGTAGCATCTGAACAATGCCCAATCAACTATGAAAGCTTCAAAAGATGAAGGTGTGGAATTTGTTTTGAACTAAATTATATGGTCTACCTAAAGATTAGACCTTACTGCAGGAAATCACTGAAGTTTAAATGAAGGAGAAAGTGGTACCAAAATTCTTTGAACCCTTCAAGGTATTAGCATATGGATGAAGTGGCCTTCCAGTTAGATCTGCCCAAGAATTGTAAACTACATCATGTTTTTTATGTTTCTAAGCCTTAGAAGGTCCTTGGGGCTATTGATCAACCACAATCAATTCATCCAAATATTACTTAGGAAAACTTAAATGGGTTGTTGAATCTGAAATTCTGGCATGGAAACTAAAGTTCTAGTTTGGTGGCATGGCCTACCAGACTTTGAGAGAACATTGAAACCTGCCAAAATTATAGTGAAGAGATTTCCTGATCTCTATATTGTGGACCACTACTTATGTATATAAGAAGAAGGGGAGTCATCTAATTACCTGCGAGTTAGGCGAGAAAGCTCAGTTAGTTACAGACAAGGGTGATTTGGCTCCGTCCTCTAAATAAGGGTTATAGTAGGACACTTAAGGCAGACAAGAACATAATCTTGACTAGGGGGACCATGTGCAAGGACTCTTGAACGACCTGATCTTATTCCAAAGGGTTGTTAGTGTAACTGTCCTTTGGTTCTTTCTTCTTCTCTTCACTGTACTCCCTTCTATTGGCAATTCCAGAAGTGATTTTCATTCAAGTATCAGGGGTCCTTCTAGATTCCATTATATGTTTATCTTCCTTAAAATAACCTTACTGGCATGTTGATACGTGGGCCATGTCAATAATCCTTTGATTTTGCACCAGCCGTTGTTTTATTATTATAAATTTAGTGCAAGCTCCATGATAGAATTAAGAGAGATGTTGGTTTAAACTCGTGAAATTTTTTTTTGCCCATCATAGCCTCCATAGGCGTGAAGAAGGAAATAAATGTGTTGAGTTCATTGTTTGTGATGGAAGTGTTGGTTTCCACTCTCTTTCTTCCCTAGGGTTTAATCCTCTACTTCTTCCCACATGTCTATGTCCACCACTTGCCCCCTTGTATCATCCTATCTATTTCTCCTTGTTGTTGAGATCTAAGGTTGATAAGCCTTCTAAAAATTTGATGAGAACATCAAGCGCAATAGAGGATGTCAAATTGAACATTTAATGTGAAGAAGCACTTAGATGAGATGATCTTATCATCAATGTGAATGGTATAGCCCAATTATATTAAGTGATTAAAGAAGACATTACAACACTTGCAAGAGAAAGAGAGCGGAAACCAACACTTCCATGTAAGAGTAATATAACCCATGTAAGAGTAAGAGCCCTAGAGCGAGGTGAAATATGAGCATTTCAGAAGAGGTCACCTATCCTTGTGCTACTCTCTCCTAAGCACTCCTTACTCTAGAGTTGTTATAAGAACTAGTGGAGTAAACCCTCAATCCCCCTCAAGCTGGAGCGAATAAATCAAATGTGCCCAATTTGGATCTTAGGAAATCATATGACACATTGATGATGCTCTTTTTGAAGATGTTGGCTAGTTGGTCCGATGATGATAGATGTCGTGTAGAAATGACTCCCATCAACATCTTGTCACGAATATAGTGACAGTTGATCTTAATATTCTTGGTCTTCTCTTGAAAGGTAGGGTTTCCAGCAACAAAGATAGTCACCTAGTTATCACAACACATAGGCATAAGCGTCAGACTCATGATGGTCAAGGCTTATAGGAAAGACTACAGCCATACCATCTCACGAGCAGTAGTAGCCACAACAATCTTCTTCCAAACTAAAATAAGAGATGACCTTTTATTTCCAAGAATGTTGAGTGAGTAGATTACCTCCTACATATATGCACTACCTCATAAGAGATTTCTGGTCTCCTTTATTCCCAACATATCTAACATCATAATAAGCCTCAATACAAAGATGATCATGGCGTTGATAGATAAGCCCTGTGCCAAGGGCATGCTTGATATATACAAGAACTTATAATGCACCCTCCCAATGCACCACACAAGGTTCTTGCATGAACTGACTAAGGACACTAACCGTATAAGTAATATGTGTGTAAGTAATTATAGATAGATTAGCTTCCCCAATAGACATTGATAATAGTTAGTGTTTGTCATCACAGGTAAGTTAGTATCCCAGAACTTAGGTCATATTTCTAAGGGTGATGTAA
>JAHCZF010000083.1:0-25000 GCA_024174645.1 Lemna minuta
TTAAATTCTTAAAACTTCTTATTTGTGTTCTTTATATCATTTCCACTCATTATTTCTTATTTTTACGTATTTAAAACCCCTTTTAAACCTATGTTTGACCAAGTCAACTCTGCAATTAAAGTCAACCCTTCTCTGTGTGGATCGACCCGATAGTTACACATTACTTGATTTTATATCTTATATTTGTGAGTTCGGTTTTATAAATTTTGTTTGACCTCCATTCTTGTGTTCTAACGACGCACGAAAACACTTCGTCAGCATCCTTGTCAAAAACCTTAACCCGATCATGGATATTACTTACTCGGTGGAAAGTGAAGGGAAGAAGCTGATCTCTGGATTGATCCCTAATGCGGGAATTATCCATGCTCATGGATCAGAAACCGTGAAAATTCCTGTCACTTTGATTTATCAAGACAGCAAGGAAGATACCTGAGGTGAGCTATAAAGGAGAAAAAGCGAAATCACCTGAGCTACGCGAAGATCCGAAGACCACGAAGAGTCTTCAATCAAGAAGGTGATATCATCTACAACCTGGTGTTTTTCGGAAGTTTTTCATATCCAGCGAGCCAAGAGAAGAGAACCGACAGAAGCAAACGTCAGAACAAGACAAGTCAATGGATCATCAAGTTCGGACGTGGGGAGCTTTACCGAAATAACGATCGCATGGTCCACATGCGAGCTTGCCTACCACATCTCTAGTCAACGCCCAAAGCCTATGGAGGCTTCCCAAACGTCCGCCTCGAGTCCTCGACTGTTTCGTCATCCCCCAAACCTTTCCAACGTCTTCTCACACCTTCACCGAGTGAGCACCAAATGACGCCAGACCAAGTCAACCTATCATCCGACGCAGAACAACCGACACGACGTAACGTCTGCCATAACTTCTCTCCTCTCTATATCTATAAAATGAAAATTGTAAGAGGGGGAAAGTAGTTTTTTTGAATGAAATTGGTTCCTTTTGGTTACTATGATCCCTTGTGTTCGTCGTCATCAACGTATCTCCCTCCATTTCCCTCCCCGGTTTTTCATCGCGAGTTCTATCTCCCCCACTGTTCTTCCCCCATTTTTTCGCTTTCACATTCTACCGGTCAGAGAATTGTCGAGGATATTTTTTTATCATCAGGCGTATCTAGGAGCATCGCTTTCCCGCCTCGATCAGGTAATCCATCCTCCATCCCGTTTGGTAATAATAGTTCGTCTCGTAAAGTTTATAAGTCCATATTAGTCTTCCCCTTCTCCTCTAATAACTCATCACTTCGTCGTCCTCCTTTCTGTTCTACCGCATTCTCAACTTTCCGCATTTCCCGTTTTCTGTCCTATTCGCTATCTGAAATATTTATTACTATCCTCCCTCCACGTGCGTTCATATTCTATTCCTTTATTCATCTGATATCTTATTCATATATTCCTTCTATCATTCCATTATTTCCCTATTAATCTTCCACCATATCTCACCTAAATTCTAATTAATTCCCTCAGCGATATCAATCATAGATCCTCATAAATCTGTAGGAATATTTCATTTACTAATATAATAACTAATTCATCTTAAACTACACTCATCCTTATTCCATTTCATACTTACATCTATATCTTCAAACATATCCTAATTTTGAAATATCCTACATCATTTTTGCTATCTCATTAATCACACAGTACTTATATACCCATCAAATCACCGTCATTTTTATCAAGTGGGACTATTTTCTTCTATTTTTATGCGCGGGTGACATGGTGAAATATGAAGTGTTTGATCACGTGATTTAATCGCAATCCTTGATCTTCACTTAAGGGAGGGGGTATGGCAAAATGTAGTGGGTGATGATCTGTTTTATAATGTTTTAGTCTCTGCCGTTGATATGAAGAGTTATAACGGCTGAGATTAAATGCGCTCGATGGCCTTTAATTGACGCATGGCGAGATCTCAGACGTCGATTCTCGATCAGACGGGCGCGATCGCACAAACATGATCACAAGACAATTTTTTTCACACGCGACGTGGCAAAATTTGGACGCTTCATCTCTGATCAAACGGACATGATTGAATGGCAATGATTCACATCCAAGTGTTTCATCTGAGCCGTTAGTTGAAGATGAAGAGTCAAATCCAATGGCCACACCCAAATCTGCTTATAACCATACATGTTCTTCGATGATATAAAGAATTCAGGGGTGTTTCGAGTAATCAAACTGTTTAGACATCATAATCCTCGAATCTCTTTCTTCCATTTGCTTCTAGATCGATTTCCACGTCCAAGGAGTGCTTGAAAGTGAGATTTCATTGAGAGAATAGTGAGAAATCGTCTCTTCAATACCGACAATTGTATTCAAATTTGGGGATTGAAAAGCATTTGATCCAGCAATCAATAGGATCAATTCAAGCACTATCTCGGATAACATCAGATTTCAATTTTGAAATGTAGATTAGTCAAATTTTAGATTGAACTTGGTTTTCTCTCTCATCGCGTTTGAAAATTCTCCCTAATTTTTACTCATTGATTTCTCTAGGAATCTCGATCCAAATTGAGTGTTTTTTGATTACGTGGATTAGTCTTCAAGTTATCTTTCTAAGACAATTAAAATCCCTAATTTCTCACCTCAATTCATCGACCAATTTTAATCTAATTTGAAGAATACTTCAAAAATACCTTAATTCTCCAAAGATTTTACCCTTATTCACAAATATACTATCTAATTTGTGATTATTTCCTAAAACTAGTGAGTTTGGAACTTTTTTTTGACATGTCTCCCTGTGTATTCAACAACCTCGCAGAAGCAAAATGTGGTTCCTCTATCATCATGTGAGGCAGAATATATTGTAGCATCACATGCAATATGTCAAGGCATAATGATCATTTGATTCATTGAAGAAATACTTAAAATTCAAGTAAAACCATTTAGTTTACATGTTGACAATAAATCGGCCATTGTCTTGAGCAAAATCCTAGTCACCATGGTTGCATTAAACACATTGAAACAAATATCATTTCATCCATGATTGTGTTGATAAGGGGTATGTGAACATTGAGTACGTGAATAAGGAATCACAACTTGCGGATCCCTTTACAAAATCTCTCGAATGAATCAAATTTTTAGAGATTCGCAAGAAGTTGGGCATTGCAACAATGAACATCGGCTTGGCACAAGGGAGAGTTTGAGATAATGTGATCCAGTTGTTCATCTCAAGATAAACCAAGGAAACGATCTCTTCTGCTGAAAATGAGAAGACTTCATCTCAACGACCTACATCGAGAAGTTATAATGGTGATGCGTGCGCGACGTGGACAAACCATTACGACCATTTTTGTTTCTTTTCTTTTACAAATAATTTTATGATGTAATGCCTGAGTGAGAGTGTGATAGTACAAGTGATTTGCGAGTGATCTTAAATTCCAGTGAAAAAGTGATTTGGTTTAGTTTCTTGAAATCAATAAATCCCCTCTTATTCTGCTTCCAAATCTATCTCAATCTCGTCTACAAGGACTACACGAGATGCATGTGTAGAAGAACACGGTGACATGGCAATGGCTGTTGTGCAAATTGATCACGAAGCTCCCTGCCACGAGAGGACGGGGCATCATAGACACCTAGTAGTGAAAAGAAGGAAGCTTGAAGGTGAGAGTACAAAGGAAGAAATCTTCATTATTTCATCCCCGAACCCCAAAAAAAACATGAATGAGTAGGCTTATGAAGATGGATAGAATAAACTAGCTGCTCTACAAGGGGTAATTGGTCTTTTTTTTTAACAACATGCAATTTTTTTAGAAACCAACAAGGCCTTATTACTTTGATCTATAAGTGCCTGCGTTGGCTTAAAATTCAATCAAATCGAATGTGAGAATTGAGGTGAGAAGTTCTGAATTTTCGTATATTTGCAAAGAAGACTCCAAGGCGAATTCACAGAACAAACACTTTCTCGATTTGAATCAGTATTCATGGAAAAATCAAGGAGTGAAATCTAGGTAGGAGTGAAATCAGTATTTCGATCGCAGAGAGAGAGAATTTGATAAACTTTCAAAAAATTAATCTAATCAAATCATCAAAATTAATCTAATCATAAATGATGAAAGATTAGAAGGAAAACATATAATCTAACTTAAAATTGTGCTTGAAATGATCTAATTGACAATCGGATCAAAGGCTTTTCACTCTGCATTTTTGAAATTGAAAATTTAAAGTTTAAGAGATGAAATCTCCCTATTCTTTTAAAAAAATATTAATTTCAAGTAGTCATTGGACACAGAAATGTGTCAAGAAGAGGAAGAAATCAAGATACTCAAGGATTGGAATGTCTAAACAATTCGATTCCTCAAAACATCAAAGAATATATTTTTGATCGAAGAGAGTGAGTATAAATAGAGCTGAATTTCAGTGTGGCTATTCGATTGTCTCTTCATATTTGATCAACGATCGTGTTTAATTCTTAAGAGACGAATCACCATCGTTAAGTCGTGGCCGTCGGATCCTCAATAGAGCGTCATTATTATGTTGCATCATCGTGTGAAGAATAATCATTGTCTAACGATTACTATTCGATCTCAATCTAATGCTTGAAATGATGCCACCCATCCGAGGAAGTCCATCGGGCGCATTTAATCTCAGTTGTTATAAGTTCTCAAATAAACGACTAAGATTAAAACATTTTCAAAACATGAATGGTCCCCAATCACGAGTGGGTTGTGTACCCCTTCGAGTAAGTGAAAACCGAGGGCTAAGATTAAATTGTTTCCTTTAGCATCAATCAGATGGTTCTGACAATGCCATGTCAACATCGTAAAAGAAAATGGAAACATAGTCCCACATGACAAATTTCAAACTGAAATGGCGTGTATATAATATGTATGCTCTTATGTGATTAGCTCATACCCTAGGTAGGGTGCTTAACTACAATATCATTATATACGCACGTGTGCCATCTGTCGCATACACATGTTGCCACCTGTCAGCACATAAGTTTTGCCACATCAGCATATATATAAAAACTGAAATTTTTCTTTTTAAAATTTAGATACATTCAAAATAAATCTTTAAAAAGTTTGAAAAATCTTTAAAAAATTAGAAAATTCATAACTTTCAAAAGACAACTCCCAATTAATCCAAATTTATTTTGGTATATCCAAAATTAAATAATCTATCAAATTCAATAAATAACAAGAGAATAAATTTTATGTAAAAAATACACTCATTTCTTTGGAAAATAAAACTAAAAAAATACACTAGAAATTTTTGAATTATTAAATAATTTCTATTAAATTTTCATCTCTCTAAGACCATGAACAATTTTTCCCCCTAAGTTTTATCTTTGATTTCTCCATGGATTTAGATTCAATTTATATGATTTTTTATTGAATAAAAATATTTTTTTAGTTCTCCTTTAAAATCTGTATTTTGCCTTAATTTTTCATCCTAATTCATCACCTAATTTTTTTCTAATTCTAAAACATTTAAAAAATAAATCTGAATTCTCCATGGATTCGACCTTTTCTCATCATGATCCTAAAATAATCATATGACTAATCTTAATTATAGGTCAGTTTTGAATGATTTTTGTGCATGTTAGTGTGCTTTCAATGACCGCATGAGTAGGCTTTGTGAAAGTCCCCTATTTCTCACAGTCTAGAAGCAGTTTAGAATGGGCAAAAACATTCATGCCAGAAAGCAATGGGATGAGAAAGGCGAACAAGAGATTGTGCTATGAGCTTGGGCCAGAAGCTGGCCCTGAGCTTGACCAGAATGCTGATGGGAGACTTGGATCGGAGTCCCAAGACCACAAAGAAGAACTGTTCCTTAAGGCCGACAACTCCATCTGGTCAAACACCACAATTCCAGGGACCACCCTCCAGCTCTTGAATGGGAAAAGTGCCTGAAATCGGAACCACAACATTGTCGTCGTCGTCGTCGTCATCATCATCATCATCATCATCATCAACACAATCATCTTTGCTATCATATGATCATCAGCAGCAGCACATATAGAGCAAGTACCTTGCAAAGTTGGTAATAGTAGTGAGAGAGGAAGCCGTACAAGGTGAAGCCACCAAAACCAGACCGAAAATATGCAGGCTCAGTCAAACTTGAAGAGCAGTTTCCCTTCGTAACATGGGAAACATATGCAGACCGAGCAGTAAGAGTGTAAGCAGATGGTCTGTGCCTCTCTGGAAACATATATAGACTGAACAGTAAGTGTTTTAACATTCTCACTAGTCGACAATAAGATGTTGACTAGTAAACACTCTATCATTGACTAATCAGCATTCTCACCATCTGATGGCACGCGCCTTTTCTTTGCAACGCTGGGCGATCCAGTCTCCCAGGCAGTAAACGACACTGCTGATCATCATCATCACTTTGATGGGAGTCAACAGAAGATGCAATGCCAGTGCCATCACAACAGGTGGTTCTCGCAATGCAGGAGATGGCGGGAGGCATTAGTCGATTTTGGCATGCTGGGAAGCCAACTCGGCAGTGATTTGCTGCAGAACAGTTGATGTCCATGAATTCTGCTTCTTCAGCCTGATGATTGTTGCCACCATGGATGCTCCTTCGACAATCATCGGTTTGATTTTCTTTTCTGCCTCAGCCACCTTAGTGATGGGGAACTGTTTCAGCATCAACTTCCAAATTCAGTGCCCGAATGAGTGGCCGTGGTAGCAGATTGACACAACCTATTTGTTGGCAGTGGTCCAACACATGCAATTCCAGAATCTTGACATGAAATACATTTCAAAGCACTGAAAAGGATATTCTCGTTTCCAAATGTGGAGAAAGAGAAAGAAACTGGAGAACAAAAGAGAATATAGAGGAAGAAAATATTGTGCTGTGAAGGGAAAATGTCGAGATAAATATCAATAATTTTGTCTTGATTTGAGATCTAATTAGTAATGTTTTCATTAAGGAATCTAATCCTAGAATCCGCATCTCCTATTGACCATTTCTGCAGATAGAGAATTATAAAAATAAAATTTCCAAAGCTTCATCAACTATTTAGATGCTGCCTCCATTGGTGATCTCAAATCAATCAAATGGTGATCTCAAATTAATCTATCATCAGCTGCGAATACAAAACATTACCAATCTATAGCTTAACTGTTGTCAGATGAGAAAAAACTAAAATAGTTTTCAATCTACCACCTACAGAATGCAAGAGCAAAGAGTTCTTCCTCTGATGCCCAATATCCTGTTTGCAAATCAAAAAGTAAACTAATGAGCAATGAGTCTCATTGATTTGCAAGGTATATGCTGCAGTATATATAAATTTCATATATTCTGAGATCAACATATGATTAGACAGCAGATCAAGCAGAAAATAATGCATATCAGCAAGAGACAAATATGTTGATCAAACTAAAAGACAGAAAAAGATTTGTGACAAAAAAAGAAACAATATTAATGTCCGGAAATAAAAACATGGTCAACAGTGATGCAAGGTATATGCTGGATGTTTTCCCAGTCCTCCCCGTTCTCCTTGTTAACCTGAGCATTGAGTGCAGCTGACATATTCGCCAGGGTAAGTTTTTTCAGGTAAGTCAAGTTCTTCAAACCTTGTGGCAGCATCGTCAGATTCTTCAAACCACACATCACCAAATTCTCTAGACGGAGCATCACCCCATCATCTAATGTCCACTTCTCAAGCCAATTTAGATAATGGACATTCAACGTTCGCAGCTGTGGAAAGGCGTTGCGAGGGCAGGTCATCTCTTTTCCACGGTATGCATCCATCCTCAAGTCTAGGACTCGCAGGTTCCATAGTTTTCCGAGAGAGGGCAATGGGTCCTGATCCAGAAAAGTGTCTGAGAGTTTGAGTATTGATAGCCCATAAGGCCACTGGTAGCTGTGAGTCTGCGGGAAACCTTGAATCTGGCCGATAAGGATGAGGGTATGAAGATCACGGAGGCCAGATAGTATTGACAGAATTGTGGGGATCAATTCGCCTTCCAGCTCTAGGGTGGTGAGGAATGAGAAGCCATGCAGTGCAACAGAGAGTGCTTGGTGATGGTTGCTTTCTATGCTTGTTAATCGCAGAGTCCGGAGACTCACCAACTTGGGTAAGCCCCAGAATATCCAGTCACTGGCCATTGCTTCCTCGAGAACTTGCAACTTGGTCAAGCTGCCTAGGTGGACTCCGCATGGTTTCAAACTTGGAGGAATAAGTACGTGGCGAAGGGTTTTGATCCTCCACACAGTGCTGTTCAATTGCTCAATCAAAGTCTGCCTAATATCTAGGGTCTGCAAACGAGTCAGCTTTTCAATCGAGTTTGGCAATGATTTTATCCATGTGTTCCGGAAGCCCAGGTACCGTAGGTTGACCAGGTCTCCGATTTGATTGGGTACCACCTGGATTGGTGCCCCTTCCAAGTCAATAACTCTGATCAGTTTCAGCCTGCTCAAGCACAAATCTATGGGCCGGGAACCAAAATTAAAGCCTAACAACGTCCGCAGTTTTGGGGTGGGAGGGTGCTGGGAAATGAACTCCTCAGGGGATGTGCTTAAAGACAAATGTCGGGCAGATGTATAGGGAAATATGTCAGGCTGCAATGCCACGCTACTGGAATCGAAGAAGCCGAGCTCTGAGGCCTTTGAAATGGCCAGTTCACGGAGGAGATAGTGGACACGAAATTCTTCAACTTTCCTTGGGGACCGTTCTGTAACCTCAACAAGGTACCTCTCAACCAGCTCCTCTAAGTACTCCTCTGCAGACTTTTCCAAGGTGGTCTCCTTTTTGTCATCGATAAAACCCTCTGCAATCCACAACCTGATCAGCTTTTGTGCATCAATTTTCATGTTCTCTGGGAAAGCACCCAAGTAGAGGAAGCACCACTTGAGGTGCTGGGGTAGGTCTACGTAACTTAATGCCAAAATTTTCATACATTTCTCACCTTCCTCATTGTGCAGCCAGACAAAGGTCTCTGCTATTCTTCTCCACTCAGTGACTGATCTTCTCCTAGTAGAGAGAAATTCGCCAAGCACCACTAGAGCAAGGGGCAGGCCCCCACATTTTCTGACCATCTGTTCTCCTACCTCCTGTAACTCCCCTTTGCAGTGACTTCTCTCATCTATTATGGGGAAGGCTTTCCTTAAGAAGAGCTCCCAGCTCTCCTCCTCATTGAGGAACCTCAAATGGTAGGGTGGACTGAAAGGGTTGAAGACCACGGGAACCTCCTGTTTGCGGGTGGTAATGAGGACCTTGCTGCCATTGTCTTCATGTGGGACATAGCACTTGATGAGATACAATGCCTCTCTCTCCCACACATCATCCATGACAATCAGATACTTCATAGATTGGAGCGACTGGTGTACACTCAATCGAAGTTCCCACTGAGTCATCTTCTCCAATTCCTCGCTTTGTATCTTTGAGACCTGCATCACCAAGTCCTTAAGAAGTTTGTCCTCCTTGTACTTCTGGGTCATGTCAAGCCAGACTAAGCGATCAAAGTGGCTTGCAATTTGGGGATCCTCAAATACCTTCCTGGCAAGGGTCGTCTTTCCCAGGCCTCCCATCCCTACAATGGAGATGACAAACTTTTTCTTCAAATTTGAGCTGAAAAGCATATCCAAAATCGCCTTCTTCTCGTTTTCCATGCCCACTACATTAGAGTGGTGTGCAACTGCTTTTCTCTGTCGCATGATTTCCTCATCCACACTCCTTTCTTCCCCATATGCATGGGGACCTGTGATGCCAGAGATCAGATTGCCCCGCCAAATATCATCAACCGCAGCCCTCAGCGATTGGATCTCTCTTTTGAATTTGCAATGAGTGTGCAGCTGGTTAGGGAGGTGAGCACAGAAGATGAACCTGGAGATGAAACCTCTACGTTCTTGTTGTGTCCTCTCCACCTGTAGGAAACATGACTCAAGGAGGTCCTCTACCTGATAAGCTATATTCCTCATGTCCTTCACCCAATTCTCTACTCCCTCATTGCTCTTCTGCCTTGCATCCACATCTTCCAGAAACCAGGCCATTCGGCGGAGTTCATCATGAAGCCTTCCAACCTCTTCATCCACATTCTGTAAGCATCGAGCTTCTTCAATGAGGAAGTCCCCGATTAATTTCACAACAAAACGCACAGCAAGCCCGGCCATTTCTACCTGTACAGAAAGATTTCATGATTCATGATGCTGCTTGGAATCTGTTGAAATTCATATGAAACTGAAATGAATGAAAGAAGAAAAACAATATGAAACTAATCAAAGATGGATTCCAACTTAGACTAGAAATTGTAAGGGAAAATCAGTGGAATAAAATTCAGGAATATATCTGATAAGATTCAGAATATGAATCAAAAAACAATCCTGAAAACATTTTAAAATCTGTTAACGAGATCTAAAAGCTGATTATATGCTGGCCTCCTCGAACTCTCAAATCATTCTCAAGTCAGCAGCATGGAATTTCCAATGTACTGTTGTGGGAGCATTGCAAATAATGAAGGAATTTAAAACAAAAGAATATATGCATGAGATTACATCAGTTGATAACATACTTAGAAGAGCTGCGAGAAATCCTGCTCTCAACTATGAACACAGAGAGATGACTAAACATTTTGGCAGGCTTGGAATTCTTCAACATGCAAAACAGAGTTTGCCATTTGGCCTTCATGTTCTCCATACGTTCAATCATGAGTTTTTTGGGCAAACCAAGGATGTGTCACATGAGTGTTGCTCTAACAGCAATATAGAACCCCCTGAGATTCTATCTGCTTGTAAATTCAGAACAATAAATTTAAAACAATTCCACCCTGAAGAATCCAACAGTCAGTTTGGAACGTGACATGAGGTGAGAACATGAAGATGACCATGAAGATGATAGGGAGCATAAGGGTGAGGAAACAACGAGAGTCTCTTTGCTTCATTGAGGTGATAGCAGAGCTGGTTTGCAAGGGGGGGAGGAGAGAGAGAGTTGTTGATCAATATGGGAGACAATATATCGATTGGTTCATTTATGGTTGTTGTCAACAGTGTACATCGATTTATGTACTTGTACTCTTATTTATAAAGGTAACCGTGACTGTTAGATATAAGGGCAGTTTAGCAGAAATGCCCTGAATCAGTAAATATGAGATATATGTCATCACTGATATTATAACTGTTAGGAAAATAAAATTAATTACTCTATGGCCATGTATCTCCCATAATTGCATTTATACTTTCTGTCTAGTTGCACTTACGCCCTATCGTAGATCACCGTTGGAGAAAGTGACCGTTAGATAGTAACAGTCACCTCACTTGTATGAAGAGACCTTGTTATATGAATAAAATCAACTCTTTCTCTTCTCTGTTCTTCTGCTGCATGAGTCCTTCGAGTACTACGATATTTCAACCTCTGAATCTAGCTGCAGAAAATCCAACAAATCTAACATGGTATCAGAGCTCGTATGCTGATGCTGGAACCAGAAGTGTGTCTCTCAATTATTGTCTCCTCTTGCAGATGCCATCAGTCATTAAACCACTAGATCCTTGCAGAGAGATCCTGTTGGAGGGGAATTTATTTGTAGACGCTCAACCCATTGACCATATGGAGAAACAAGAAGCTACAGTCAAAGGGGAGCCATCAACAACTTCGGTAGTGGAGATACCACCACCTAGTGTCATGAAATCTTCTGGGCTACACAAAACTACCCGTGACAGGTGGTTCTCCAAGCTACCTGTTGTAGCTTCAAGAAGTCAATTCTCAGGCCACAATATTCATCTATGGGCGCATCACATTCAGTCCATTCCCAGGCCAAGAAAATTGTCGAATCAGCCCATTCCTGAAGATGGTCCCTGATATAAAAAATGGATAGTAGAGGAGCAAGTTCTTTATAACTTGATTCTTGACTCCATGTCAACAGAGCTGGCAAACTGATTCATCGAATATGAAACTGTGACAACTATTTGGAATGCAACCCACAAACATCACACCAAGAAGAATAATAAATCTAGTATTGCACAATTAGTGAATTGGGCAGGTGCTTTACAGCTGGGTGACAACTCTGTGCTTAAGTATGCAAGTAAATTGAGCTTGATCTACAATGAGCTAGACCATTATACACCTATCCATAACTCTGTAGACCGAGAGTATGTCCTCACAGACAGAGTATACAGGCTTTTACAAGGACTAAGGTCAGAATTGGAAGGCATTAGAAGTCAGCTATATAACAGAGAGAACTCTCTGTCATTCGATGATGCGGTATCTGAGCTCACCTGTGAAGAAGGTCGTCTCCAGGAGATGAAAGGGGGAAAATGAGTCCTCAGCCTATACAGTCACTGCTTCAGGGGGATCTACAGACAACCCAGAAACAAATAATAGAAACGGACAACCCACTTCAAGCAACAACAATTTCAAGAAACCCCCAAGCAAAAATAAAGACAACTAATGGTGTAACTACTGTAAAAGAAAAGGGGACACAAAGGAGACATGCTGGACATTGCATGGAAGAACCCCACAGGTATATATGGTGACTAATCCATATCTACCATAAGGGGGAGAACCAGATGGACAGCAGTGGATGTTGGTCCATGTACCTACCTCTTACAATCCAGTATCTTCTTCCTTGAAACCAATTCGAACACATCAAGATGTCTGAGAAATTTGGGAGGAGAGGAAACAGGTTAAGAACTTGTGGAACAGATGCAAAGCCTCCTTGCTTCTTTCTCAGGGTCTGTCATCAGCTAGGCTTCATTGACAGCAGGGGTAAACATTATAATTTATAAGCTCTATCAGCATTACCATCAACTAAATCACAACAAAACTCCTGGATCTTAGATTCAGGAGCTACAGACCACATGACAGCTACAACCCGTAAATTTCGTAACATATGAACCATGCTCTGCTGGGAGAAGTATTCAAACAGCTGATGGAACACTACAAACAGTGGCTGGATAAGGTAGTGTAAAAATGTCACCAATAGGTCTGTTAACCCATAATTTACATGATCCAAATCCATTTGAGAGCCTAATTTCAGTACAGAAGATTGCAAAAACAAATGAATACCAAATTCCATTCAATAATCCTAATGCATTTCAACGCAATAAGGTCCAAGGGCGCAAGATTGGACTTGAGATGTATGGGGACCCACCATGCGTACTTATAGAGAGGGATTCCGATGGTTCTTGGTTTGCGTAAACAATCACAGCCATTCTGCTGGTTATATCTACTCAAACAGAAATCTTAAGTCACCGAGCTTCTGAAGAACTTTGCCTTTGTAGCAAAAAAGCAATTCTGGGCAAGAGTGCAGGGATTTAGAACAGACAATGCAAAGGATTTTCGCAATAGTGCATTAAGGGAATTCTTTGAGAATGAGGGAATCAGGCATGCGACTTCATGTCCATTCACCCCTCTATAGAATGGACTTGCTGAAAGGAAAATTGACAATATAAAGGATAAAGGCAGGACTTTAATAATGCAAGCCTATTTCCCCAAGAACCTCGGAGACTTAGCCATTATGACTGAAGTACATTGAATTAATAGGCCAATTGAAGCCATGGAGAATCTCTCCTACAATAAGATTGAAAAATGGTCTAACACCACAAGTATTTGGGTGTCTATGTTGTGTTCATGCACATAAAATGCAAACCGACAAATTATCCAAGAGATTTTTTTTTTTTGAAGAGAGTGAGGGAAGCACCCCTAACAGTGTCCCCAGATTTCCTTGAGTTAATGAAAGCAACACGGCAACAAGGTCTGTCACGGCAGGGGTACAAAGTTCGAGGGGCCTATGCCACCTCGGTGCCAAGAAAAGTAAAACCCCTCAGCTGTATGCGTAATGGCATCGCCGGACGGGGAGATGCCCCTGAAGATGACCTCGTTTCTGTGGATCCAAATCGCCCATAGTGTGGCAAAGATCCGCCTCCCGCCTGAATGAGCCTTCCGACAAGGAGCTCCAGAACGCCTCCTCAGAGGTCACGGAAAGGCGGGCCACCGCAGCCCCCCGCCATGCCTCCTCAGCCAACGAGCATTGGAAGAATAGGTGAGAGCAGTCCTCTCAACCCCCGCCACAAAGGGGGCAGCTCACTGGAGAGTCTGGAAACATGCGCTGGTGCGCCACCCGGGTCATGAGGCGCCGCCGTAGAAGAAGCCATCCGAAGATTCAAATCTTCAAGGGGATGTGCCGCTTCCAAATCAGCCTACATCTCTGTGTAATGTATATGTTTTTCGGGGGAAGCTGCCCACATAGGAGGCGATATACCGCCTTGACCTTAAATCGAGGTTGACGCCAGACCCACGCATCCCTAGTCGCCTCAAGAAGTCAAATGTCCACCAGATGGGACTGTAAGATCAGGAAATCAGCTAGTCGCTGATCCTAAAGAGACTGGGGTAGCGTCGGTTTCCAGGTGCCATTCCATGCAAATCGGACCGTGGCGTGCGGAGCCAGGGTCAATCCGTAGAGACGAGGGAAGGTGTCAGCCAGCCGCCCCTGCCCAATCTAGTCGTCATCCCAAAATCTAAAATCAGTCCCGCCCTCCAGCTGGGGCCGGAAAAAGGATCGAACCAGCGGGAAGATCTCTCGAAAGACCCGCCATGATGGAAGAATCGTCGTAATGAGGGGAGGCCCATTCGTCCCAATCCAATGTAGATCCGTATGACTCCCGGAGTAGTTAGGGATATCAAGTCATCTGAAGGCTGCATCACTCGGGTGACCCACTTGCATAGCAAGGCAGAATTGGCATGTTGGAGGTGGTGTATGCCAAGTCCACCATCAGCTAAAGGCTGGCACACCGAGCTCCAAGCAACAAGGGCACCGCCCCTACAAGGGTCAACCCCACTCCAGAAAAAACTCCGCATGGCACTCTCGATGCGCCGCCGGACCCCTGCAGGCATCCGGAAAGCCGACATGAAGTGGGGATGGCAGAGAGGACAGCCTTCACTAGGATCAGGCGTCCTCCGCGGGATAGTAGTTTTCCACGCCAGCCCCCCAGGCGCTTCTCCACCTTCTCCACCACTAGCTGTCAGTCTTGAGTCTTAAGGCGGCGATCGGTCAATGGTAGACCCAAGTATTGAATAGGGAGAGTCTCAATCGGCGTCGCTAGGATCTCAGCACAGCGCCGTAGCTCCTCTGTAGCGATCCCAAACCCCACGAAAGAGGACTTGGCTTGATTTAGCTGGAGGCCGGAGAAATCCGCAAATATATCCATCATCTGGGAGAGAGTGCGGGCCGCCGTCTCTGAGCCCTAGATGAAGAATGTGGTATCATCTGCATACTGGAGTAGCGGTATGGCCCCGGGGTGCCCTGCTGTCTAGAAGCCCCATATGTGGCCCCTCGAGCACAGCCTCATAGTACAAAATGCCAGGGCATCAGCAGCCAGGATAAATAGCAAGGGCGCGAGCGGGCATCCTTGTTGAATTCCACGTTGCAGCTGGAACCA
The DNA here is from genome assembly GCA_024174645.1 of Lemna minuta. Classification (NCBI taxonomy): domain Eukaryota; kingdom Viridiplantae; phylum Streptophyta; class Magnoliopsida; order Alismatales; family Araceae; genus Lemna; species Lemna minuta. The sequence continues at coordinate 15,340 of JAHCZF010000083.1, forward strand.
TCCCCCTTGCGTCCGACCATTTATCAAGACGAAGCAAGACGATGTAGTCACGCAGAGCTTCATCCATCGCACCCACTCCTCTGAGAAGCCACGTCGCCTCAGGACGTTCTAGAGGTATCTACAATCAATAGCATCATAAGCCTTCGCGAAGTCGACCTTCCAGAGGAAGCCAGTGGTGCCAGATCGGCGCCATGCCGCCACAATCTCCTCAGCCATCACGATGATGTCTATCATATGCCGCCCCGGAATGAAAGCGGACTGAAGAGGACTGATTAAGCTGTCCATCACTTCCCGGAGGCGATTAGCCAGGACCTTGGTGATGATGAGGTAAATGGAGTTGGACAGCGCAATAGGCCGGAAGTCACCGATTTGTTCTGCTTTTGGGATCTTCGGGATCAATACAAGGAATACCTTGTTGAGCCGCTCCATCTGACATTGGCCTGCATGGAAGTCTCCCATCACTCGCATCACTTCGGGCCCCAATACATCCCAACACTGTTTATAAAAGAACATCGATATCCCATCGGGACCCGGAGTGCCCTCGCCGTTCAGACTCCAAGCAGTCGCTTGGACCTCTTCGAGTGAGAAAGGACGGGATAGGTGTTGTTGCTGCGTGGGGGATATCGTCGAGATCATGGTAGGAGTCCAGTTCCACTGATTGGGTGGTCCTCGGCGATAAAATGTCCAGAAATGGTCTGCCAGCGCCTGACTTATATAGGCGTGATCTCTATATACTCGATCCCCAATCCGGATCCACCGTATGTAGTTCTGTTGCCTGCGTCCGTTCGCTACTTGGTGAAAGAAGCGAGTGTTGGCATCCCCAGCGGCCAGCTAGAGCTGACGTGACCACTGCCTCCAATCCATCTCCTGTCGAAGATCCAACTCGGCCACCTCGTCCCGAGCTGATCGTCTCGCTTGGAGTTCCCCCGGAGTGAGGAAACGTGTGTCCTCCAGGGCATCCATCGTCTGAATATGGTTTAGGGCTGCGTCCCGACGCCGGTTGCGATCAGTGCGAATTTGGCGTCGGGCCTCAAATAGGTAGTGACGAAGCTTTTGGAGTTTTGTGGCGAGCTATGGCAGAGTTGGGCCAGAGTCTTGGGCGGTCCACCATCTTATAAGGTCTTCTTTAAAGCCGACCTACCTGAACCAAGAATGGTCCATTTTGAAGTATGTCGACTGGGCTGACCCCACCTGAGACGTCTATAGAAGGGGAGTGTGGTCAGATAATGGGCGGGGCATGTTAAAGAACGGACACATTCCTGACAAGCCGTCTCTCACGACCAGATGGTTATAACCGTCTGGTCTGTTACAACTTCTTGTCGCCTTAGCTCTAACGTGCTATCTTTCTTCTTTAGGATATCTCGTTTCTATAAATACTCATGTACAACAACATTGACATTACGGAAAATATTCAATCTCTCTATTTCTCCTTTTCCTTCTTCTCTTCTTCTCGTTTCTTTACATGGTATCAGAGCCACAAACAGATCAGACGGTAGGCTTAACTCCTCAGCTCATGGCGAACGAAATCTCGTCAACAACAATCACAAGTCCTGGAGTTAACAACATATTTCCGTCCACCAACAGCACGATTGGACTGAATGTTCTGATCAAGCTCACTAGGGAAAACTTTCTTCTATGGAAGACGCAGCTGTTTCCCATTCTGAATTGCAATGATCTTGCACACATTCTCTCGAAAGATCCACCAGTTCCGACAGCTACAAACTCCGCCAACAACATAATAGAAAATCCAGCATATCAGGCATGGAGAAAGAAAGACCAGTAGGTGCTTTTGATTCTAGTTTCCTCACTATCCGAAAATATTTTACCGTGTGTTGTTGGAAAAACAACCTCAAAGGAGGCATGGGATGCATTAAATAAACACTGTTCTTCATCAAATCCGTCGAGGATTATGCATCTTCACAACAGGCTTCACAACTCCTCGAAAGGTACACGTTCCGTTCCTGAATATGTGCAGGATATTCGGAGAACATGTGATGAACTTACAGTAGTTGGATATCCAGTACAAGAAAGTGTCTCCATGTACGCTCTTTTGCGCGGTCTTGGACCTACATATTCGGCTTTCAACGCAAGAATTACCTCCAACTTACATAATCTTACCTTTGAAGACGTTATAGCACAAATCAACTCTCATGATGAGCTTCTCCATTTTATTAATCCTCCTAAAGAAAATATTGCATCGGAATGTCCTCCCGCAGCTAATCAAACGCAGGTATCAAGATCCGATCGAGACCGAGGAAGAAATGGAGGGCGAAATAGCCGAGGTAGAGGCCGTAATGGTGGAAGATATACACCACGCTGCCAAATTTGTGGTCAATTTGGACATAGAGCACAAGAATGCCGAGAAAGATTCAACAGAAGTTTCTACGGATGGCAAAACTCCACGACAAAATCCACAACATAGTCCACATGCCTATAATTTGTCTCTTCCACTTGCGACAGGACCATCGGATCACACTGTGTGGTATCCAGACAGCGGAGCAACTCACCATGTAACGAATGATCCTCAAGCACTGATGGATCCAACGGTGTATCAATGAACCGAACAACTTCAGATCGGAAACGGCTCACGTCTATTCATACAATCCACTGGCTCCTCTTCGATTCCTTCACGATCAATTCCATTAAAACTTCAAAATATCCTTCATGTGTCGGCCATCAAGAAAAATTTATTGTCAATTTACCGATTAACTAACGACAATTATGTGTATGTTGAATTTCATGCTGATCACTGCATTATAAAGGAAGAGGGCACCGGGAGACCCCTTCTCAAGGGAACAGTTAGACACGGCCTTTATCTGCTAAATCAAGATAATAAACCACTAGTCGCTTATGCCGCAGAAAAGGTGGAAATGGAGCTATGGCATCAACGACTCGGATATCCTCATTTTAAAGTTCTTCATCGCATCATTACAACCTATGGTCTTCCTACTTTTGGCTTACATTAAGAGTTCACTTTGTGATGCATGTCTGTCTTCCAAATCACACAAATTGCCCTATGCAAATACACAACATCCTACGAGCAGACCTATTGAATTGGTTCACTCTGATCTCTGGGGTCCTTCTCCAGTCCTATCACATCTTTGACATAAATACTATGTGATTTTTATTGATGATTTCACCCGCTATACGTGGTTGTATCCCCTTAAACTCAAGAGTGACGTCTTGGATACTTTCATGAATTTTCATCAAAGAGTAGAGCGACAATTCAACTTGAAACTACAGAATTTTCAATCGGATTGGGGCGGAGAATTTCAGGTCGTAAGTAAGTACCTTACAAACTGTGGCATACATCATCGCCTGTCCTGTCCTCATACTCGGCTCAGAACGGGACTGCCGAGAGAAAACACAGACACATTATCGAGACCGCTCTCTCTCTAATGAAACAAGCTTTGATGCCCCACAAATTTTGGGATGAAGCCGCCTGCACCGCAGTATACCTTATTAACCGGATGCCTAATCTTCTAAAATTCAAATCTCTGTATAATCTTCTATTCAATCACGATCCCGACTACGGCTTTCTGCACACCTTTGGATGCATGTGTTATCCATATCTTCGTCACTATGCAACGACTAAATTGGACTCTCAATCAGAACATTGTGCCTTCATAGGCTACCGTGCTTTTCATCATGGGTATCGGTGCATTTCCATGACATCCAGTCGCCTCTACATCTCTCGAGATGTTATCTTCACTGAAACAGTTTATTCATTTGGGGACAAATCAACAAACAATTCCTCTTCCACTGAATCTCTTCCATCAGTCCGAAGTATCCTTGGATCGTCACCTCGTGAAGTATCTATTCAATTACCTACAACTGAAACACTTAACTTCAACTGCATGTCTACTAATCCCGCCAATACCTCCACTCTTCCTCCCTTAGACACCGAGTCCTCACCAATCTTGCCATCATTTAATCACTCTAATCCTGATTCTCCTCCTCGTCTAAGTCTCACATCAATCTCACCATCCAGACATATCCCTTCACTCAATCCCCTATCTCCTTCAAACTGAGATCATCAAACCTCACCCTCTCATACCCGAACTAAATCTCTCTCAGCTATTATTCAATCTTTGGATCATCCACAATCTCCAAATCACGCTCGATATCCTCTACCTCAATGCTACTCCACCACCTCTGACCTTATTTCTGAACAGATGAATTACCACTCTGCCTCCAAACACTCCCATTGGGTTCAAGCCATGCAGGATGAGTACTCTGCTCTCATCTGCAACCGTACCTGGTCGCTGGTTCCTCGTCCCTCCAATCGACCTATCATTGGATGTAGATGGATATACAAGACTAAACTTTCTCTTAATGGACGTGTTGACCGATTCAAAGCCCGCTTGGTTGCCAAGGGTTTCCATCAAAAAGGGGGCATCGACTACCATGAAACTTTCAGTCCAGTAATCAAAGTAACGACAATTCGACTTCTCCTCTCGCTCGCCATCAACAAAAACTGGCAAATTCGTCAACTGGACATCTCAAATGCATTTCTCCACGGCGATTCAACGGAACTCATCTATATGGAACAACCTCAAGACTATATGGATTCCGCCTTCCCAAATCATGTATGCCAACTCCGAAAATCCCTGTACGGCCTCAAACAAGCGCCGCGAGAATGGTTTCACAAACTCACCGGTCAACTCCTCCGACTCGGATTCACCGGTACAAAGATTGATACCTCCTTGTTCTTTCTCCATACCAGACCGATTTATGTCCTAATCTATATGGATGACATCTTAATTCTTGGACCATCGCCATCTCAGATTGGTGCACTTGTGAAGTCTCTCAGCGAATACTTCACTCTTCGAGACCTTGGCACAGCCTCGCATTTCTTTGGAGATGAATTTCGGCCCTGCAACAATGGCTTCTTCCTCACTCAGGGACACTATATCGCCTCTATCTTAAAATTTTTGAATATGGCTCACTGCAAGCCTTTGGCTACTCCTTCTCCAGTCGTCACTCCTACCTCGAAGTCAGCTTCGTATGATGACCCAGCCCTTTACCGGAGGGTCGTAGGTGCCTTACAATATCTAAACATGACTTGTCCCGACATTGCTTTTGCGGTTAACCAAGCATGTCGTTCGATGTATTTTCCACAGTCCACTAATTGGGTGCGGCTTAAGCATCTTCTACGGTATTTAAAAGGAACAATCGACTATGGCCTTCATATCAAACGCGACTCCGATTTTTCGCTCACAGCGTATAGCGATGCAAGATTGGGTTGGCAATGCATTTGATCGTTGGTCAACTGGTGGATTTCTTGTATACCTTGGCAGCAATCTAATCTCCTGCAGTTCAAAAAAACAGCCTACCGTGGCACGTTCCATCACGGAGGCCGAAATATAAGGCTGTCGCTAATGCCTCATCTGAACTAATTTGGATTAACTCCCTACTCCGTGAACTGAGTATTTCTTTACCCGCTCCCATCTTATGGTGCGACAACATCGGCGCAACTTACTTATCAGCCAATCCAATGTTTCATGCTTGGATGAAACACATTGAAATTGATTTTCATTTCATTCGTGAACAAGTCGCCGCACGCCGACTACGTGTCTGTATCATCTCTAGTCAAGATCAGACTGCAGATCTTTTAACCAAGGCTTTACCAAAACAGCGGTTTCAGTTTCTCTGGTCCAAGCTCAACGTCTTACCGGCATTTCACTTGCGGGGAGGTGTTAAAGAACGGACACATTCCTGACAAGCCGTCTCTCACGACCAGACGGTTATAACCGTATGGTCTGTTACAACTTCTTGTCGCCTTAGCTCTAACGTCCTATCTTTCTTCTTTAGGATATCTCGTTTCTATGAATACTCATGTACAACAACATTGACATTACCGAAATTATTCAATCTCTCCATTTCTCCTTTTTCCTTCTTCTCGTTTGTTTACAGGGCAGTGATGTCACCTCAGCTAAGGCGTAGATGTCGCTGAGCTCTGGAGAGTATAGGAATCAGTCGATTCTGGACTGCGACATGGGCCCGCGCCATGTGAACCTCCGGTCCGCCGGCCCCAGCTCACCAAGGCGAAGCTGAGCTAGCACCTCTCTAAAACGTGCCGAACCCGGGTCCAAGCCGCCCATGTCGTTGGGTTGGTCCTTGGCATCTAGCGCCACGTCGAAATCCCCGCCAATGAGTAGGGGCATGTTCGGGAATGCCCGACATAATAGAAACAGGTCCTCCCAGAGTTCTCCCCGATTCGTGGGGATGCCTGGCCCGTAGGCCGATGCGATGACGAGATGGCGGCCGTCCTGCCCGCACGACAGGCGTGCCGCGACTATATGTCTTCCGCGCCATGTCATCTCTTGATCAAAGTTCGACGCCTTCCACGCCAACAGGATGCCGCCCGATCGCCCATTGGCCTCTATGTATACTTGGGTCGCCTCTCCTCCCCAACCAAGGTCTGACCAGGTGCGGTGATCTATGCTGGCAAGCATAGTCTCCTGAAGGCATATGATATCTGCCCCCCACTCCTTGACGTACTGTCCCACAACCCGTCGGCAGCGAGGGTTGCGGAGCCCCTGTACGTTCCAGGTGATGCACTTCATGGGCGGGAGTGTGCATCTCCAGCCGCTGGTGATATCACCAGCAATTGTACTAATTCCAAGATCGTGATGTCCCGGGTCCCGGACGGCCCCTGGGAGGCGGAGGTGGGGTCAGGACCATCCAGCAGAGATGGGGACCGACTCGTCGCGCGCTGGTGCTCCTTGTGTCTGGAAAGCCAGCTCCTGGTGTCCCAAGTAGGCGCCGGTGACGAACGGTATCGCCGGCGGGAGAGGTGAAATCGTGAGTGGGGGCCGGGGGGCGTCATCCTCCCTCAGTGATGGCGTGGCCTGCATTGTCGGTGATGACGCGGCCTGCATCGTCGGTGAAGTCATCACCTCCCCTTGAGGTGTATCAGTGGGTATCACTGGAGGTCTTTGCCTGGGCGTAGAGCTTTGGAGGTGGCAGATGTAGGGGGATGCCATCTGACAGGGGCGTCTTTTGTTCCTGGGCCAGCTGACACGGTGCCGACCGAGGGGGAGAGTCTAAGCTGGAGGCCGAGTGTAGGACGGTGGGGATTGTGGGGGGGGGGGAGGGGGCGGGTAGGACGGCGAGATGGATCTCAGGGCCTGCTGCCCCCTCCCGCAGTAGTTTGTGTCAATCGCCATTTCCACATCCATACAGATGCAGTTGGGATCCCCCGAAAGGAGCCCGTTGCACACTATCTTCCGAAGGGTGCCTATCGGTCTGACAAGTTGCTCCAAGTGGCGCCAAGTACGGAGGCCGAAGGGGACTCCGCGGGCTTCCATCCTGCGAGTTGTCGTCGGTGTGGGGAAAGCCCTGTCTATGGGTTGATGTCGTCGCTAGAGGATGGATCCGCCGCCATTAAATTGTTGTGTCTGGCCGTGAATTTGCCGCCACGCCTCCTTAGAAAGGCCACGAATGAAGACGTCACCGGCGGTGAGGCGATGGCAGTCCGTGCTCGTCAAATCTGGGCAAAGCGTCTGAATTCCGTCGATGATGTGTTGCCATTGTGGATCAACATCGCGGAGTTTGCCAACCAGGCATGCATAGAGGCCTGTGGAGGCCTGTGCGGTCGGCGGAGTCGTCTGATGTGGACATGAGGCTTGGCGGTGTCCTCCCTGCCAGCAGACCCGGCACTTGACTGGTTCCTTGCAGGAGCGAGCGATGTGCCCGCGAGCCAGGCAGCGAAAGCATCTCCCCTCTTGGCGCGGGTCCACCGGACGTCTGAGAGGGGGAGGGCGTCGTGCATTTTGTGTGCGTCGTACAGTAGTCCATCCGTCGGCATCTGACATAGCATCTTCAGTCTTGTTCCGAGTGACCACCTGGGCGTACGTCGCAGGTCGGTGATTAGTCTTGCTCGAGTTGGTGTCAGAGTGCAGGGGGTGAAGAGTTGATGAGCGTGGCAGGAGGGAGTATTGCTGTCGGTGGGGAGACATTGCGCCCGGATGCAGTTGGAGGGGGGGACGATGAGTCCTCGCCCTCCGAGGATTCCCTTCCCGTCGGAGACTGACGGGCGGGAGCCGCTTGGGGGCCTCATCCTCCCGACTGAAGCTCTGAGAATGAGGGGCCATGATTTTCGGGGGGGGGCCGTTGGTGTCGGGAGACGCCAGAGGTAAGTCTCTCAGAATTCCTTCCTCTCCCCCCGCGGTGTGGCGATCCACGTTGCTCAGGGGTTGGGCGAGAGGGGTGGGCGTTGTGGCCAATACCCGCAGCCCCGTGAAGGTTTGCAGGTTCCGCCTCCCTGCTGGCGCGCTTCGGGAAGACTCCAGCTCCCGGGGGAAGTTCGTGAGTGAGCAAATCCCGTTGAGAAGCTCTTCCCCTCTCGTGCGCAGCATGGGCAGCCACTGTTCGGGGGAGGGGCGCGAATGCGGGCCTTGATTGATGGTGCCTGCGGCCATGCGGGGAGCTGAGTGGTCGGTTCCCGCTTATACCATTCCCGACTTTTCCTCTGCGTCATAATTCCGTCTCCGCCGCGCAATTTCATCTTTGGTCTCGATTCCGTCTCCGCCTCGCGATTTCGCGATTTACTCTCTGCTTCTCTCTTCTGTTTCCGAATCGCGTCCACATCACGATCGTCTCTGCGTTCAATCTCTGCAACGTGATCCTCCGTCTCCGCATCGCGATTTCGCGAGTCCGAAATCGTATCTCTCTCTCGTATCCGCCGCGCGACCACATCGCGAGCATATCCAGGTTCGGTCTCCATGTCGCACCCGCCGCCTCACGGCCTTCGCAACTTTCGCCGCCTCTCGACCTCTCGCATACCCTCCGATTAGTAGCCATGCAATCTCCAACTCTCGATCTTCATCTAACTTAAGAATCTCTGCGCATCAAACTAGAACTCCCTGAGTTTGTGGAAATGACAGAAGACAAAGGGTCAACCCAAATTATGCAAGAGATCTCTAAGATATTTTGTGGGATATTCTAATACCTAAAAAGGGTATCAGTGCTATTACCCTTCATCTAGAAAAGAAGAAACACTTTTTTCTTCCTAGTAAACCGTGAGCCAGAGCTGGTGAGTGAGGAAAGCAAAATGGCAAGCCCAACTCCACTGCCACAGATTGAGATTATTGGACAACACACAACACCCATTGACCCAGAGAGTCAAGAGAAGGAATTAGAACTGCACCAACATAACCCTCACTCGACCATCATCACCCCTGTTCCCAAAGTATTATGTCAGGAAGCAGGACAGGAAGAATCTAACCAACTCTCACCCTGAATGTCTAGATGTAGGCAGAGATATATCAGAGGAACAGAGGGAGCATGGCACAGTCAAGAGATAGGAGGACCTACCTATTGCCTTAAGGAAAAGTAGCCGGGCCTGTGTGAGGCCTCTCCCACACACCATATCAGCATACTCAATTACGACTTAAAAATCGTAATTGAACTATATGACTTTCCTTACCTCCCTAAATCAGAGAAACATTCCAAAAACAATAGCAGAAGCACTAAAACATCCCACTTGGAAAAACGCAATGGAGGAGATGAAAACCTTGCTTAAAAACCAAGTTTGGGATATAGTAGACCAGAAAATTGACACTGAACCAGCGAGGTGTACATTGGTGTTTACAGCTAAATAGAAGTCGAATGGAAGCCTAAAAAAAATATAAAGCGAGATTGGTAGCTAAAGGAT
>JAHCZF010000084.1:0-25000 GCA_024174645.1 Lemna minuta
CTTCTTTTGATGAAAAAGTACCCATCTAGGGCACTTATCATGGAAGGGTTAAAACCATATCAATATAAAAAATATCATGAATATCCCTTTAAAGAACAAGTGTATTTAGTTCATTTATAAATTAGGAGTGCAAGAAGACCCTCAAGAGTGCATACAAGGCATGAGAAATGACAGCCATGCAAAGAGGATCCCCAAAGGATTACTATTTTTTTTATTAGGTTAAATTAAGTCCTCAATATTTCTTGATAACAACTGATGACGATAGTAGTATTAATGCCTTCACCTAAGAATCTCCTAAGAAACTAAACTTAGATGTCTAGAACTATTGTAACCCATGTGAAGTATCTTGAGTAAATTGTACTTCACTACTAAGACAAGAGGTGCTTATTTAACCAAATCATCATATCCTGAGATGATCAAGTGTGGTTATATATGATTCCTATGCAAAGTAGTGTTGAAAGAAGATCCTTTGGTTTTTTAAGGAAAAATGTAGGATCTCTAAGGGAATGTGTCCACCCTAGAGTTTTGGCTTTGAGCCATAGACAATGAATTGCCTTAGCACTTTTAGGTAGATCATTCATCCACCCCATCAAAATTCTCCAATGAAAAAATTCTTTTGAATTCTTTGGTCAATTAAATTCATATATATTGTTCATCTCTGAATTAAATTTCTTGATGTGTGAACTTTCAAATCATTTGCTGGTCACATTATATCCTCTATTATTCTCTACTTATAAATGCAATTCAGAAAATAACCTAAGTTGGGAAGCATGATAACATGAAATTCATACATTAATCTCTATTATTATTAACTGATTTGAATGTGTTAGTGAGATGACTTGATGTGAAGACAAATGGAAAAATTTCATGTCATAATGATGTGTATATTAGAAGATATGAATGCTTAAAGTTGATGGATTTTTAAGAAATTTTGTCATAAATTAAATTTTATTTATTAAAGGGGTTACTAGCAAAAATACATGCTACCAGCTCATTCGCCAAAGCCAATAAGATGGGCCAAATCAAGTGTCGCCGTACACCAAGTGGTGCCACATGGCACTCTCAAGTGCGCATTTTCTTGGCATTCAAAGGTGACGCCATGCAAGTGCCATAGTTTATTTTGAAAAGATTTATTATTTTCCTAGAGGGACTAAAAAATGAGGTTATGGTGTCTTGTTTCTATTAGTAAATAAAATGACATCCACCCGATTTCAGACCAAGGTTTGTTCTCTTTTTCAAGGTTACATGTAAAGATTGCAAAACTCAGAAATTCAATGCCAATCATGATTTCATGATCTTGAGCCAAGAGCACCACGACTTTTAATGATGCACTTCATTGTCTAAGCTTATGGGTGAGTCATCAAAGGTCGTGTGGTAGTAGGAAAAGGGAAGAAGAGAAGGATAAGTGTCATGATACTACTAATCCACTACTACCCTTTATGTTGAATAAATTTTTGGGAGAAATGTAGCATGATCCAAGACCATGCACAATGAGGTATGATAAGCATAAATAAATAGTTGCCTTCATGCATCAAGTGCCCTTTTTTGATATTGACAAATAAATAAATAACACAAATACCCTTCTCTTAATGACTCAATATGGTTTAAACATGATTTTAGTATTTCATTCTAATAATCATGATTTTCTATATTTTGTCTACATAATGAGAGAAACCCCATTTGGTTTCTTTTAAGTATAAATAAGGAAATTTCATATTTTTCTTGAGTTAATGTGGATGAAAAGACTTATGTGAAATATAATGAGAGAATGGATGGATATTATCAAAGAAAACAAAAAGGAAAATAAGCCCTCCGCCATTGCAGGAGATTTTTCAAGCACCTCGTTACGAGGGTCAAACTGTTCCCTTTTTCAGAAGATCAGTTGGCCTTCTTTGAGTTCAAAGCTGGTCAAAAATTTTGAAGGGTCATAAAAAATCAGCTTTCCTTTTTTAATTTATCATATGAATAATCCTAATTTCTTAGGACTATCCTTTTTTAGGCAGCCCAGTCCATGAAGAAGTGGGAAGGGCATACACTATTTAAGAGGGACCCATCCACTTCTCTAGGAGGTGTTTACAAGTGCCACCTCTTTAGGAGGGATACCCTTTACTTCTCTAGGGGAAGTTATGGGTGCCACACGAAGAATTAATCTTTATTACCCATAAGGCTTCCATCAAGGAGGTTAAATCTCCATCATTGATAAACGAGGATCTCTTAGCATCATGCAAGTAGATGAAAAATGGAAGAACTAATTTTCAATCTTGTGCATGTTGTGGTGGACAAGGTTGTGGTGTAGAAGAGATCAAGAGATACTTCAAGACCTTTTTGGATTGAGCATCACTTAACCTAGGAGGGGCATTAAACACAAGGTTTGTGTGAGACTTGGATTAACACATCCTTGTCATCCCTCCATGGTAGTGTAAAACTCTAATTTATATTTACTATAAAGATATTTCTTCCTATTTTCTTTATTTCTCACCATCATATTTCTTGTCTATTCCATTTTCTCCATTCTCTTCATTTTAATTTCAAAATTGTCTCTATTCTATGCTCTTTCCTTTCTAAACCCTAAACCAAATATCTCTATCCATTTTTTAATATCGCACAAAATATTTTTTGTTAATCCACAAATCACCTCCCAGATGGCTCTATTAATTCAAAATGGATGGCTCATATTGCATTGCAAGAAAGAGAGAAAAAGCTCTATTAATCAGTCAACAAATGGGATGCAGCAATGGTCCCCAGGTGCCTTAAGTGAAGATTGACAAGCGAAACCAAATCACTTGACTTGATGCCCATAATGCTGCCACCTAAAAGAAAGAAAGAGGACATAATATAGTCCCACGTGGTAAAGGCATAGAGTTAATCTAGCTATAACATAAATTTTGGTATTTTAAATAGCATTGTCCATTTCAAACCCATTAAGCCTAATGATTCCATTAATCCCATTAAACCAAGAATGTCACATGCGCATTGAGTAACTATCATGTGGTGCACTCAACTGCCACTTAAGTGTTGAAGAACTATCATGTCACACTACGAAACCATGTGACACATGCCTTGAATAAGTGCTGCATCAGCACCACTTTGGGTAGTTCATCTACCTACTTGGCTTTCTAGTTGTGTACCACATGATGCTTATACCCATGTAAACTTCATGATTATGACCCAGATGATTTATGCCTTTTTCTCATTGTAAAACATCCTTTTAAAATCCCCAAAAATCCAAAAAAAATTCTCTGTTCTAAAACAACTCCCACTACAAAATCGGATGCATCACACATTAACTCAAATGGTAAATCCCAATTAGGAGCCTTCAAAATAGGAGCTTGTATGAGAGCATCCTTAATTAAATTAAATGGTTTAATGGCTTCATTATTGTAAATAAAATTGACATCCTTAGATAGGAGATTAGTTAAGGGTTCAGAAATTTTTGCAAAGCCTTAGATGAATCTCCTATACAAGCCCATGTGGCCAAGGAACCCTCTAAGTTATTTTAAATTGATGGAAGAGGTAGATGCTTGATCACTTTGATCTTCTCCTTGTCTACCTCCAGATCGTGCTTTCTCACTCGATGTCCCAATACTATTCCATCCTGCACCATGAAATACCATTTTTTCCAACTTTGTATGAGCTTGTTTTGGATGCAAATTTGTAAAAAAATTTTGTCAATTTCTTTAAACATTCATTCAAAATCTAAATCCTTTTTCCACCAAATTTTCTTCACAATATTCTTCCACAGATATCACTAGAATGCCTTAAAAATAGAAATTGAGACTTTGTAATGCATATGGATCGAAGTCTTATCATTATTCTCTTTATTCTACAAGACTCAATCTTCTAAAATCTCAAATGTCAAAAAATTAGGCTCAAAAATAAGACATTTTTTCCTTCAGATCAAATTCATTTCTTGCATAAAATTAGCCTTATAAGAGCATTTTAAGAATTTGAGTAAAATGGCATATACTTTTTGAAAATACAATAAAAACATGATAAAAAGTATCATATTGACATGAACTATGCATTTAAATCACTTAAGAATCATATATTTATACACACACACCAAACCCATGTTATGGCAAGATACAATTTGTTTTCTAGGGAACATGTACGATGACTCCCACATTGTTGAGTTATGGCATCCAATGGCTCTCAATTTTATTAATACGAATCTAATGACTTGTATCTTTCACTCTATCCAATTCAATAGCACATTGTGGCTTCATCGATATTGTTAGACTGCTATCTAGTAATGGTGAATGAAGACAATAGTTTCCTCTTCCCCATGATATGGGCACCAACTTATCAAATACATCACATGCATCGAACAATTGGGAGTCATCACATCTCCCTTGTCAACTGGAAATATTGGCATTGCCCATAGGCATTGTGTGGATCCAATAGCAAATGATCGATAGACCCTCTCCTATCTGAAGCATCAAAAGTTACTAATGAACTTTGATGGATGCGATAAAAGCAACAATTAAAACCATTTGAATACTGACGGAGCGAATCCGCGAGGTCTTTGAATACACGCGGACATGTGTCAAAAAATTTACCAAACTCACCAACTTCAAAGATTAATCACGTATTAAGGAATATAGAGGTATATTTTATGTATTCTTTGAAATTTGATCAAATCGAACAAGAGGATAAATTGTTGGTTTGTTTGGTCTAGCTTGATCTAAGGCATAATCCTATTTTCATATTTATTTTCATAATGATAAAATAACTATTTTTTATTGGTTTCTTCATTTCTCTATCTTAATTCATCATTTTCTTTTTCAAACTTCTCTCATCAAATTAATCCCTAATTTAAATTTGATGTACATGAGATTTGATTTATTTGAATCATCTATGAATGATCTTTATAAATATTCAAATTCTCCCTTAACTCTAAACAATATCATCGTCATATTCTTACTTGGAGCGTCAAATTTTCTCACATTTTAAAACTAATTATCTATGACGTCAACATGCCACATAGTTTTTCGAAAAAGTCACTAATGAATCGAGACCACGAGATCCTTGAAAACACACGGTCAAGAGTCAAAATAATTACCAAACGCACCAATCTTATTAAATAATCACGAATTAAGGAGTATAGTGGTGAATATGGGTCGAATCCACGAAGAATTAAGGTAATTTCGAGGGATCTTTTGAAACTTTGATCAAATCGGACAATGAAATGTGGATAGAAATTAGGGGTTTTTATACTTTTCGAAAGAAGACTTGAAGACGAATCCAGAGAATCAAAAATAACTGAATTTGGATCCAAATTCGTGAAGAAATCATCAAATGAACAAGAGAGAAATTTCCGAAAAATTAATCACAAAAATCCAAACTAAAGTTGAAATTGACTCAAATTTCGATTTGAAATTAAAATCTAAAGCTATATGAAGGAAGATTAGGATGAAATACGATCCCTAACCCAAGATTGCGCTCGAATTGATCCAATTAGTCAGCAGATCATAGGCTTTTCATATCCCAATTCGAAATCACGATCATTAATGTTCAAGAGCCAATTCCTTCCTATTCTCTCAAGGAAATCTCACTCTTGAGCACTCTGTGGACGCGGAATTGTGTCTAGAAGCGATTGGAAGCAAGAGATTCAAGGGATTTGGTGTCTAAATAGTTCAATTACTCGAATTGTCCTGGAATGCTTTACAATATCAAAGAACATCTCAATTTATAGGGTGAATTGGCGTAACCGTCTGATCAAGTGATACGCGTAAAAACATGGTCGTTGAATGCGCGCTTTTACGTATCAAACAAATTTATACTCAACTCTTCAAATCTGATTTTTAAATTAGAACAGTGGCAAGTCGAGGTCAAATCCACAGAGAGGAAAGTTAAAAGATTGAAATCAGAAGCTATTTTTTTTGTGTTTTTAGATTTAGAAACCAAAAATGATCGATGAAAGGAAGAAAATGTGCGTGGAGATGAAATGAACCGAACAAGTGCTTCCAAACTCTTTTCAGAGATTGGAAACCCTTGATCGATGGTGGAAAAGTGATTTTTAGGGTTTGTAAATATGAAAATGTGAATGAACAGATGAGGAAAATAGAAGAAATAGATAGAAAATGATCCTAATCTAAAGATTCATGATGAAATCACAATCCAGTGATGCTCCCTAATCAAAACATACCTTCGAGAGCCGTATATTTTGCCCAGACTTGGCGTCTTGCATCCAACACGAAGAATGAACAGAGAAAGAGAAGAAACACACTAAGAATGAAGTTCAACACATGAACAATGATCCATCGTTGCTTTCTTTCCTTCTGGCTAGCCAATGCTAGACGCAAACAACAAGACATTGATAACCCTATTTTTTGTCTCAGAACTTAAATCAGCCTCCGCAGATTCGTGGAGCTTGAAATGACGATCATGCCCACAAAATTTCAGCCCCTAACTCCATCAAGATTGTCGGACATCAAGCTTTTAATTTAGACAAATTTGGACCGTTGATATCATCTCTCTCCTCAAATGGCGCCAGTCAACTTGCTCCCATAACAACCGCTGCGGTCAAACCTGCAAAATAAGAAAAATCATTATCTCTCCTCTCTCCTCTCCTCCTCCTCTCCTCTCTTTCCACTCGTCTCTTCACTCTCAATGGCGAAAAACAAGCTCAGTGAAAGGGTGAGCGAGAGAGGGAGAAGAGAGAGAGAGAGAGAGAGAAGAGAGATCGAGGAAGAGAGAAGAAGGGAGCAAGAGGGAAGAGGAGACGAAGATGAAGAACGAGAAGAGAGAGAGAGAGAGAGATAGAGAGAGAGAGAGTTCGCGGGAGAGAGAGGAAGGGCGCAGAAGACAGAGAAAGAGAGAGAGAGGTTACAGTAGAGAAAAAAGAGAGGGAGAGAGAGGAAGAGGATGAAGGAGACGCTAAGAGAGGGAGAGGATGAGAAAGATGAGAAAGAGGGAGAGCAGATGTCGCGAGAGAGGGAGAAGCGATTTCTCCCTCTCGCGCGATGAAGAGAGGAGTGGCGCGGGAGAACTCCCCTTGCGACGGAAATAATTTCCGTTGTGAGAGAGAGAAAGACAGTGGGAGAGAGAGAAGAGAGAGAGAGAGAGGAGAGGAAGAAGAAGGAATGGGATGAAAGAGAGGAGGAAGAATTAGTGAGAACGCGGGAGAGAGAAAGAAAGAGAGGGAGGGTTTTCCTCCCGCCTCTCCTCGCGATGAAATTTCATCGTGAGAGAGAGCGAGGGGATGAGAGAGAGAGAGAGAGAGAGAGAGATTACTCCTCTCCCGACGAAAATTATTTCTGTCACGAGAAGAGAAGAAAGCAGAAGAAGGAGACTGGGAAGGAGGAAAGGAGGAGAGGAGAAAGGAGAGGAGAGGGAGGAGAAATCTCCCCCTCCTCCTGTTACGCATGCGCGCGTGCGGGAGAGCAAAGGGGAGAGACCGCGGAAGGGAAGAAGATAGAAGAAGGGGAAGAAATGGAATGCGGGAGGAGAGAGGAGAGAGGTAGAGAAAAGAGAAGGAGAGAGTGAAAGAGAGAGAGAGAGAGAGATCTCCCTCCTCTCTTTATATGTATATACTAGTGGCTACCCAATCTGAAACAGATTGGATCTTTGCTCATTTATGCCCTTGATTGGGTCTTTTCAATATAAGAAGATATTGCGCGGAACCAAGTATAGGAAGATCTTTTATAGAAATCCGATCTCTATTAATAAAGGAAGATCTTCACTCCATACCAAGTAAAAATTATTGAGTCTCTAATGATGGAGAGCGATGGAGATGCATAATAGTGGGAAGATGCATAACGATCGGGCGCGGAAAACAGATCGGGCATGGATCTTTTCGGATCCCACTATTATGCATCTGAAAAAGATCGGGCGCGGAAAGTTGACATAGTTGCGCACAGATCCCACTGTTATGCATCTTAACGGCGAAGGTAATCTCCAGGATGATCCCACTTGAAGATGAATCTAGAGCTCGAAAATCCCCCAAACTTGCCGGAGAAGAACAAATCTCGGACTACACAGATATCTGAAACAGTGGGAATTAACCTACATCACCTCTTTACAGGCATAAAAATATATAACTTTTTTTTAAAAAACTGGCAAGAGGATTTTAATATCTTGACGAAGACCAAAAAAATTAATGAGAGTTTAACCGCATGATCAGCCGGAGAATTTATGAGATTGATCAAGTTGCCGTCGGGGCCACCGCCTTCGCTGCCGCCTTCAGCCCTAGCAAGACGCCGCGCTGAAGCGGTTAGCCGCGTCGGTCCTCACCGATGCCATCATCTGGGTCATCCCCGCATTAGGTGGCATCTCGCGGGAAGCCTGGTGGCTGCTGGCAATCTTCTTGGCCACGATCGTTGGGATCATCACGCAGCCGCTCCTGCTCGGCGTTGTCGCGCTGCTAGGGCATGCCGCTGCGGTGCTGACCAAGACCTAGACCTTCGCCGCCGCCTTCTCCGCCTTCAGGGACCTGATCCACTGGCTGATCGCGCTAGTCTTCTTCTTCACACGTGGCTTCATCAAGATGGGGCTAGGCAAAGAAGCAGAGAGATCGAAAGTGAAAAGAATTTAAAGAAAGAAATGAAGTGATAAAGGATCGGGGGATGAAAAGACAAAGAAAAGAAACAGATTAAAAAGAATAAAAAAGTAAGAACTCGAGAGAGATAAAGGTCGGGAGATAAAAAGATTTAGAGAAAGAAATAGAGGGGAAAGATCAGGAGATTAAAAGATCGGGTTAAAAGATCGGGATATGAAAAGACTAAGACAATCAAATATATAGATGGACAGATAAAAAAAGGATAGCAAATAAGTAAGATATCGAGAGAGACAAAAAATATAGAAAGATTTAGAGGAAGAAGTAGAGAGGAATTAAAATAAAGAAACAGACGGATCTTTGCTCATTTATGCCCTTGATGAGGTCTGTGGTCATCAAAATTCTAATATGTAATCGAAGATATCCCGAGTCATGTGGGGAAAAAGCTGGTCGTGGACATGTCCATTACTTGGATAGACTGAGTCCGACATGCATATTGGATAAAAATCAATCACCTTCTCCATTGTTGCAATGTCGAAATACTTGGAGAGTTTTTCTATAAGAGGTTGTTGAACTTCTTTCCTTCCCGACATTGGATCTTCTCTCCAATGGGGCGTAGTCCCTGCCTCAAAGAGAATACAAACTCGACGGTAATTAAGAAGAAGAAGGAAAAATGAGGGCACGTAGTGAATAATAATTACGTCGTTCACAGACTCACATTATCTTTTTAACTAGTGGAGGAATTCCAAATTATTTCCGCCATTGATAGTGCTCCCCCTTTGAGCAATTTATTTGTTTCAATTGGCTGGGACAAAATGGATCAGTTAGTTAGGATACATGGGGAAAAAGGTGTTCGAAGGGATAAAATATCAATCACCTCTTCAGCTTTAAACTTAGAGAGAACCTCCTGTAGAGCTTGGTAATTTTGGCTCCGGTCGTATTCAGTCCTGGCGTCGAATAACCGTCAAGGTTATTCGGCCGCTCTTGCTCCGCGTGCCTCCCGACCCACAGCTGATCTTCAGCTCGAGCTACAGTATCGCCGAGACCTTCCACATATATATTGTGAGGGAGGCATACTCTGTAGATGGATGGTCTTCCACACGTGCAGTGATGCTTGACATTTGCAGTGCAGCCTCAACTAGTCATGAGCAAAGATGCAAGAAATGTCAAAACAAAAACGGAAGAAAAGCAAAGTGGACATTATTTTGTGTTTATGTTTTGAATGGACGCACAGTTGGTGGAGAGAGAGTGGACGTGGTAGGCCATCACATAGGAAGTTCTAGATGTGTTGATCGTAGGCAATGATGCTTGAATATTGAACCATTGAGAGCTTCAGTGTACACTACATTGCGCATGACATCCACTTTACCAAATTGGTTGTCACCAAGAAGAACGTGAATGTGTTGCGGTGAAGTAGTTCTTGAGAATGCTACGTAGAGTTGGCCATATGAGAAGGCATCACTGTTCAATGCGATTCCAACATGTCACAATGTTTGCCCTTGGCTTTTGTTGATGGTCATTGCGTATGCAAGGCGAATGGGAAACTGCTTTCGAATGCATACGGAAGTCATGCATAAAATGAGCAGAAAGAGGTTGTATGGTACACATTTTGCATATCAATCAGTGTTTACCTGCGTCTTGCGAAGTTATAGCAATGCGCGGTATGAATGCTCGATGTGCCTTATGGTCACCATTCATCACAGTGGCCTCAATGACACGCAGTGAACAACGTTCCACTAATAACCATGTTCCGTTACAGAGCCCATTTGAGCGGTCCAAATTACGGAGTAGCGTAATTGGTGCTCCAGTTTTCAACTGCAGTCGGTGTGGTGGCCAGCCATTGGGTTCGAGCTTGTTGAGGTATTCAATTGGAATGATATTTGCTCCTGCTGGGTCTGTGATGGCATCCGCACTTAGGAAGATATAAAGCTCGCCAAAGATTTGATTCAAGACATCTGTGTTGAGCTTCTCAACTTCACGATTCAGAGGTGCAAGGATTGCACGGTCACCGTAGTAGTCAACATCATCGTGTCTCCTCTCTCGTTGCCTGAAAGCAAGGAAAAATACAGATCAATAGGGTTTGTTTTAATTAAATGATGTCCTAAACTTGAGTTATCTTAAATGGTGATGTATAACTTACTTGATCCTGGGGTATTCTCTTTCAATAAGTGCTGCTCTTCCATCTTGTTCGTCCTTCTATTGAACTATCATACTTTTGGGACACTTCATATATCCATCGTGCTCACTATTGAGAAGATCCTCGGCTAGGGCCACCAACCAGTCAACAAAAGTGAGACCTCCAAGTTCTACATCTTCTAGAGGAGATACGTTTTGAGCGTGCATGTTGATCCGCAAGTGGAATATTTGAACGTGTTGCCAAATGTATGCTTCCTTGATTGATGCCATGATAATTTGAGCTCGTTATCCCTTTGGAACAACCGGCAGGAGTTGGCGAAAATCACCGCACATAACGATAATAAGACCACCGAATGGATGGTCTTTTTCAAGGATATCTCTGAGAGTTCAATCAAGGGTTTCAAATGCCATCTTGTGCATCACTGGTGCTTCATCCCAGAGGATTAACTTGGTTCGTCATAGGGGCTTCGCCAGGTCCGTTTGACATGTGATTGTGCATTGTGACGTCGACATAAGTTGTAGTGAAATTTTGAATCTTGAATGCGGTGTCCAGCCTTTGTCCAATAGTAATGCTGCAATCCCTGAGGAGACGACGGCAAGAGCAATATCATTTTTACTCCGAACACTTTGGAGGATGATATTTTCTAAGTAAGTTTTGCTGGTACCCCCTGGCCCATCAATGAAGAAGACACCATGATTTCCCGCTTCGTAGGCATCAATTATTGCGTCTCGTGCGATTCTCAAATCTGCGTTAAGAGTTGGGATTACGACTTTGAGCTTTTCCTGCAATGCTGGAAGGTCTGTCTCTAGCTGGTCCATGATCAGTCTAATGGCCTCGATGTGCAGTTCCGCTGCAGGTCCCTGATCTGGTTCGGGTAGTCCATAGTCTAACAATGTCTTTCCCAATGTTGTTGCAAGTTCATCTTGAATATGCAAAAGTGCGAGGCTATAGATTTGGTCTTCAGTTGGATAATCAATCCCACGTTGACGCAACCGGTCTGCACAGTCGTCGGATAAGTTGACTTTATGGTCCTCCCACAGCTGAGAGGGATTATCCGGGGGCCCATGGGTAAGAATAGTGATGAAGAGTGATCGCAATTGTGAACCAGTTTGCATCACACTTGCTTCCGTAAAACATTCATGCCATTCTTTGTCGCTATCATACAACCCACGTGCAATGCATGCGGCTTTGAATGTTTCGTACACATTGTCGTCCAGTGATCTGAGGTCCTCATATGATCTTGCACCTTTCACAACTATGAGAAGTGTGCATAGGAAGAATCGTTCTCCCCATGATGGCCCTATGAAGTACATGCGGCCAATCGTTGTGCCTCTTTTTCGCGTGCTCCATTTCTTCTCAGTGTCATTCCAAGTGAAGTGTTTTGGCATGTCTTGATACAGGGTTTCACGTGCGAGCGCATCAATGTTGTTGATGACAAAGTACTCTGTCAAACTAGTCTTGTAGTGGGATGTGCATGATACGACGTCTTCTAGTGTCTCCTCGGCCGCATTGAATGTGATTCTGTGTTAGTTTGTCAAATGAATCTGCAAGCGTGTTACTTGCGGCGATGACTGCGTGCAGAGTCGAAATTCAAACTGACGCCAAATTGCCTCTGGCGGTGAGACGTAGCGGGCGTTGAGATAATGTCTCAACTCGTCAATAGGCCCTTCCATCACAGCTGTGGCACAATCGTGTCCCTTGTAAACGTATTTGAAGAGGTACTTCACTGCATGGATTGTAGAACAGATCTAACAAATTTACATGAAATTTGTTTGTAGCGGTTCAGTGTATGGCAGTGGAAATGACAATATGAGAAGAATACGTACCTCGACATTGATATGAGCATTGTACTTTGTTGCGAGCCACAAATTATGAGGCACTACCCAACGGTTATCGATGGTATTGCCACATGCACCGAGAAATGTGACATTGTTATCTCTACGACGGTATGATGGATATCCATCATCGTCCATCTTTGTCTCATTATTAAATTGTCAAGGATATCGCTTGCTACATTTCCCGTCCTTCATGCATGTGGCGGTCGGATTGATAGCACCACATGGTCCGTGGATCATGGTCCTGGTCACCGTTTCGTAGGCAAGTGGGTGTGTGGTGATGTTAGGTAGCTCCGCTGACACCATAGTGTCGATTGAATCTTGTGTGCACATCTTTGATTCTTCGTCTAGGATGACCATCATGTGGACATGGGGAAGTCCACGTTTCTGGAACTCTACCACCCAAACTTTGCAAACCTGTTGTCCAAGTAGACCTTTTCAAGGTTGCTAATGAGCTCCTTCAGCTTCATCTGGAAGACGCGACTGACTAGATCTGGTCGATCACTGGCTACTTGTCCTGGCAGAAGGGATTGAGTTATTTCTCCCCATTTTGTATTGCAGGTAAATGTGAGAAAGATGTCCGGTTTGCCGCAGTTGCGCACAATTCCCATGGCATCTTGATACAGTTGTGTCATCTGTCACGGACCTATTGTAAAAGAGGACGGCAGAATCAACTTCTGACCGATTTTTTATGCATTCGTGTCGCATTGGTAAATAGCATCTTGGGCGCCTTTGTATATATCGACGCGTAGATTACTCTGATGTTGCCAGAGAAAGTGGAGACGGTTTCCCTCTGCACAGGCATATCCGTCGACAATGAATTGCTGTAGCAGACGTCGAGCTCGAAAGATGTGCTCGTCATGACGTGGGTGGAGGGTATATGCGTGGAACCGACTGAGCGACACACGTTTTGATCCACCACATCCCCGTTGCACTTGAATGTTTTCGTAGGGGTTCTCCATGAAGCCACCCGCAACGTTATCATAAGTGAGCCCTGTTAGTGGTATGTTGGGGTGCCAAGCGTCACGTCCATCGGGGAAGAGGAGGACGTAGTGCATTGGGAGGTAAGATGGATGCAGAATTGATATCCGTTGGAGTGGCCCACCTTTTTTCTTGACGATGATGTCGCGAGTCTTCTCTTTCGTATCCGCCCCATCTCCAATCATTATAGCCCCAACTTCGTTTGCAGTGGGCGTGTTGTATCTACGGGAGTCTTTATTGCATAGGGTCACCAAACGTAGTGATAAGGGTACCGCCAGGTGGGCACACAAGCGTCGTCGAGCGTTCTCATATAGTTGTGCATATGGACTGACGTCTTGTAACATTGTTTGTAACCGGTGAAGAATATCAGGGTCAAGTTCTTCTCTGGAGTTGAGTCGGCATTCCTCTTGCATCTGTTGGTCATGAATATACATCTGTGCAAATTTTGGTGTCTCTCCTTCACTCGGCAGAAGACTCCCTATACAGTGATGTAATTCGCCTTGAAGGCGAAACATGTAAACTCTGCCAGGGGCCATACTTTGATCAATCTTTGCACCAACAGATGTAAAGGTGAAGGCATTATTGTACTTTTGAATTTGATTGCGAAAATGCTTGGCCTTTGGTGTTTGCCCTTCTAGTAGATAACGTAGAGGAGAAGGTGGCTGCGCCAAAGGTGGAAAACTCACTTTGCCACATGAGCAGCAGGCTGTGAAATTTGGGCGTGTACGAGGTGATGATGTGTTGCGTTCTTCAATCCAATGCAGAGTGTCACAATGGGCACAACGTATGTCCATTCATCCCAATTGGTGTCGAAGTCTTTCATCTTTGCCGTTAAATGGGCGTCGTCCTTTAGGTAAATTTGTAAATGTTGCTCGTTGGTCTTTACTTGTTGCCCATTGGGCTGCATGTGACGCTTGATTTGTGCGCAATGCCATGATCCATTGATCCATTGTACTGCCTGCATGCCTATGTGCCACTCGTTCCCTGTCCCACTGTAATGCAACAATTCGTTCCTCAAGTGGTTGGCCTTCCACACGTGCTACACGTCTAGTGCATCGTGTGATATTGTTAGATTCATGATGTGCGTTTGTAAGGCTCGCACATCATTGACGTGCGAGCATGTTTCTACGCTCCTTTACATCATATGTCGCCCGATTTGACTCCATGTTAAGACCCTTATTTGGTTAATTTGAAGAAGGATCGCCGAACAGGGAAGACGCATAAGAGAGGCGCATAAATTAAATTAGAAGTCTGGATTTCAATGCGTGAACTAAATAATATAAATTCTCAATCGAATTGGAAATGAAAATCAAAATCTTCATCGTAAGAAGTAAATGTAAATTCTATTTGAGTCTAAGTTTGAATCAATAAATCTAAGTCTGAATCAATAAAGCATTCCTAAATCTAAGTCTGAATCAAAGGATGAACCGTACACTACAGACGAATTCTACGAGGATAGAAATACAACAATAGAAAACATCTAGGACGGTGGAGCAGGAATGATAGAAAGTTCAATTAAATGGAATGAAATACGGGAGAACAATGCGAAAGTAAAGAAATGAAGTACGCGAAATGCAGCAACGCAACGGAATGGTGATTAAACTCCTAGGATGATTAAGAACGATGAAGCTGAAGCTTTTTCTTAAAATTTATGTGAAAGCTATGGAAAAATGGAGTTCTTCCAAACATTCAAGATAGGCATAAATGTGCAAAGATCCGATATGTTTTATATCGAGTTTGACGAAATGAATGATCAAGATAGGTAAGAATCCTTTCTATAATGATGAAGATATGTAAATACCTATCTTCCATCGTGGTAAAAGTCTGTTCTTAATGACAAAGTTATTATCATGCATATCTTCAAGTTTCTTAAAGGTTATTTCTTAAATCTCCAAAATATGTAAGTGGGTAACTGCCATCATCATAGAAACTACTAAAATTTTGTTATGCATGAAAAAGATATTATCATGCATATCTTCAAGTTTCTTAAAGGTTATTTCTTAAATCTCCAAAATATGTAAGTGGGTAACTGCCATCATCATAGAAACTACTGATATGACCCTACTTTAGTGATCAAAATAGGAAGTTTGTATCTTCCCTTGTTGTTAAATCACTTCCACCAAGATCACTTCCACATTAATGATAATCCTTAACTGCAGAGTAAGTATATCGAAAGCTGGGATAGTGACCTCTCTGCAAGCCCACGAACAATTCAAATTTCCAGCAATTCAAGCCCGGGAGCATCAGTTATTGCTGCTGCCAATCCGATTGAAGGAAGGAAGTAATTCAAAGTTTCTAGTGCCTAATTCAAACTAAGAAAGCTGGGAAGGGGCTAGGGCGACGTGGGATCAGCTTCCCAAGAGTTTTAGGCAGTGGATCATAAAAAATTCCAGAAATTGAGGACTGTTATCAGGTGTTTTGAGTCATAGACGACCTCTTGTAAAGTTTATTTGTGATCTATACAATTTCCCGAGAGAAAATCTTAAGCCTAGGACCAAATATAAACTCTTAGAAATATCTTGCAATACACAGTATTTCCTTAGTTTGTAGGTCGTTTGGTGCCTGTCGTGTACTCGTTTGCTAGCAACGGCAATGCTTGCCATCTATTGGGCATATGGAAATCCTAGTCATTTAACAGGCAGAATGAATGTCGTGGTGACAGCGATGAATGTTCACGTCGTGGCAACAGCGATGAATGCCGGTAACCTGGGGTTTCCTCTTCAATTAAGATTCAAGAAATCTTTTAGGCAATGTAAGTTGTCTCGTGAGAGAGAGTGAGGAGAAAGAAAGACTATCGGTGAGAGAGAAATCCTGGTCATTTAACAAGCAGAATGAATGTCGTGGTGACAGCGATGAATGCTAGTAACCTGGAGTTTCCTCTTCAGTTAAGATTCAAGAAATCTTTTAGGCAATGTAAGTAGTCTCGTGAGAGAGAGTGAGGAGAAAGAAAGACTGTCGGTGAGAGAGATGGCAAGAGTATTTGTGAGGGGGGGAGAGGACGGTATTTGTGAAGAAACAGTTTATTTCATTCACCGAAAATGTGAGGCCTCCACTGCCTTCAACTGGGATCAGCTTTTGCTCCCTAAGAAAGCTGGGAAGGGGAAGGGCGACGTGGGATCAGCTATTTCTTGAAAAGCTATTTCTGGAATCGCAAAAGCTAGGAAGGGGAAGAGCAAAAGTTTTTTAACCGCAAAAGCTATTTCTAGAAAGGAGACAGCCGCAATCGCTTGGCAAGGAATCGCTTGGCGAAATTGAGAAGGCAAATTGAGAGGCAATGTCGGCATAAGAGATGAAATGTGAGGCCTCCGCTACCTTCAACTGGGATCAGCGTTTGCTCCCTAAGAAAGCTGGGAAGGGGAAGGGCGATGTGGGATCAGCTATTTCTGGAAAAGCTATTTCTGGAATCACAAAAGCTGGGAAGGGTGAAGAGCAAAATTTTTTTAACCGCAAAAGCTATTTTCTGTAAAGGAGAACCAGAATCGCTTAGCAAAATTGAGAAGGCAAATTGAGAAGGCAATGCCAGCATAAGAGATGAAATGTGAGGCCTCCGCTGCCTTCAACTGGGATCAGCTTTTGCTCCCTAAGAAAGCCGGGAGGGGGAAGGGCGACGTGGGATCAGCTATTTCTGGAAAAACTATTTCTGGAATCGCAAAAGCTGTGAAGGGGAAGAGCAAAAAATTTTTAACCACAAGAGCTATTTCTGGAAAGGAGACAACCAAAATCCCTTAGCAAGGAATCGCTTGGCGAAATTGAGAAGGCAATGTCGGCATAAGAGATGAAATGTGAGGCCTCCGCTGCCTTCAACTGGGGTCAGCTTTTGCTCCCTAAGAAAGCTGGGAAGGGAAGGGCGACGTGGGATCAGCTATTTCTAGAAAAGCTATTTCTAGAATCGCAAAAGCTGGGAAGGGGAAGAGCAAAAGTTTAACCGCAAATGCTATTTCTGGAAAAGAGACAACCGGAATCGCTTGGCAAGGAATCGCTTGGCGAAATTGAGAAGGCAATGCCGGCATAAGAGAAGACATACCTAAAGACCGAGGCGTGATTGCAGCCTGGAATTTCTGCAATTTCTATTGTGTATTGCAGCCTACAATTTCTGCAGCCGGCTAACCCCCTTGACCCGGCCAACGCCCTTGGAGTAAAAAATAACCTTGGAGTAAAAAATTGCTGTGTAATTATGAATCTAACCTCGGAGTAAAAAATTGGCAGCGATTCTGAATAGGACGAAGAGGGGTAAATTGGGAAGGAAAATAAGCTTCGTCGGACACCAATTCTATTATTATATACTAGTATCTACCCGATCTGAAGCAGATCGGGAGATGAAAAGATTTTTGCTTTGTTCAGCTGAAACGTGTAACGAAATAGCAAGCGCTTGAATCTTCATCGGCCTGCTCTCGGTTATCATTAAGAAGTGGGCGGTGCCAATTTATCGTTGATACTGGAAGAAGGTGTTGCCCGGGACAAAGGTGGAGAAAGCGTTTGGGAAGAGAGCTGGCCACCATTATGGAGGGGAGAAGACGCTGCTGGAGGCTCTCCATGGGAGAGGAGATGTGTATATAACACTTCTCAGGGACGCGACGACTGCCCTTCTGAACCCAATCTAAAACAGATCGAGAGATGTGATGGAAATGGATTCTGTAACGATGGAGAGTGATGGAAATGCATAACAGTGGGAAAATGCATAAATCGGGCGCAGAAAATAGATCGGGCGCGGATCTTTTTGAATCGCATTGTTATGCATTAAAAATAGATCGGGTGTAGAAAGTTGACATAGGTAATCGCGCGCAGATCCGAGTGTTATGCATCTTATCGACGGAGGTAATCTCCAGGAGGATCACGGTTGCAGATGAATCTATAGCTCGAAAATTGCCTAAACTTGCAAGAGAATAACAAAACCTTGGACTACATGGATAGTGAAATACATGGAATTAAAATTCATTACCTCTTCACAGGCCTACAATGATGTTTATTTTTTAAAAGATTAAAAAACCGGCAGAATGATTTTACTATATTAATTAAGACCTAAAAATGAATCTGAGTTTAACCGCATGATTAACACGATAGTTGATGGGATTAATCGGGTCGTCATCTGCGCTGCTACCTCCGCCGCCGCCTTGAGCCCTTGCGATTTGGCACCGCGCTGCAGCCTTTAGCCGTGTCGGTCCTCACTGATGCCGCCATTTGCCTCGTCCCGCAGCGGGCGGCGTCTAGAAGGGAGCTTGGTGGCTGCTGACGATCTCCTTGGCCACCATCGTTGCAATCATCACGCACCCGCTCCCGCTCGGCAGCAGCGACCTAAAAAAATGTTTATTTCTTAAAAAAATTGGCAGGATGATTCTACTATATTCATTAAAACCTAAGAAATAAATCAGAGTTTAACGGCATGAATAACACGACAGTTTATTCAATCAATCGGGTCACTATTTGCGGTGCCACCTCCGCCGCCGTCTTCAGCCACTGCAACGGATTCACTCTGCAGCCTTTAGCCGCGTTGGTCCACAATGATGCCGCCATCTGCCTCGTCACAATGATGGCGCCACGCAACCGCTCCCGCTCGGCAGCAGCGGCCTAAAAAAATGATTCTTTTTGTAAAAAAATGGGCAGGATGATTCTACTATATTCATCAAACCCTAAAAATTGAATCAGAGTTAAACCGCATGAATAACACGATAGTTTATGGGATCAATCGGGTCGTTGTCTGCGCTGCCACCTCCGCCGCCGCCTTCAGCCGTTGCAACGGTGCCACGCTGTAGCCTTTAGCCACGTCGGTCCTCAATGATGTTCCCCCATCTGCCTCGACACAATGACGGCGCCACGTAACCGCTCCCGCTCGGCAGCAGCGGCCTAAAAAAATGTTCATTTTTTAAAAAAGCTGGCAGGATGATTTTACTATATTGATTAAGACCTAAAAAAATCAGAGTTTAACCGCATGATTAACACGATAGTTTATGGGATCAATTGGGACGTCGTCCACACTCCCGCATCCGTCGCCGCCTTCAGCCCTCAATTGGGTCCGACATGGGTACTAGATAAGCAGGTTGTGGACATGTCCATTACTTGGATAGACAGGTCCATTATGCATACTAGATAAGATATCAATCACCTTCTCCTTTGTCGCAATACCGGAATGCTTGGAGAGACCTTCTGTGAGAGAACCTTTAACATGATTCATTCCCGACCTTGGATCTTATCTCCAATGGGGCGTGGTCACTGCCTCAAAGATAATACAAACTCGATGAGAATTAATAAGAAGAAGAAGAAATGAGGGCACGTAGTGAATAAGAAGTCTATCCTTGACAGACTCACAATATCCTTTTAACCAGTGGAGGAACCAGTGAGAGCTTCAGTGTACACTACATTGCGCATGACATCCGCTTTACCAAATTGGTTTTCACCAAGAAGAACGTGAACGTGTTGTGGTGAAGTAGCTCTTGAGAATGCTACGTAAAGTTGGTCATGTGAGAAGGCATCACTATTCAATGCGATTCCAACATGTCGCAAAGTTTGCCCTTAGCTTTTGTTGATGGTCATTGCATATGCAAGGCGAATGGGAAATTGCCTTCGCTTTACTTCGTACGGAAGTCCTGCATAAAATGATATGAAAGAGGAGGTATGGTATACATTTTGAATATCAATCAGTGTTTACCTGCGTCTTGCGAAAGTAATAGCAATGCGGGGTATGAATGCTCGATGTCCCTTGTGGTCACCAGTCATCAGAGTGGCCTCAATGACACGCAGTAAACTACGTTCCACTAATAGCCGTGTTCCGTTACAGAGCCCATTTGAGCGGTCCAAATTACGGAGAAGCATAATTGGTGCCCCAATTTTCAACTGCAGTAGGTGTGGTGGCCTGCCGTTGGGTTCAAGCCTATTAAGGTATTCAATAGGAATGATATTTGCTCCTGCTGGGTCTGGGATGGAATCTGCACTTAGGAAGATATAATGCTCGCTAGAGATCTGATTCAACACATCTGTGTTGGGCTTCACAACTTCACGATTCAGCGGTGCAAGGATTGCACGGTTGCTGTAGTAGTCAACATCATCATCTCTCCTCTCTCGTTGCCTGAAAGCAAGAAAAAATACAGATTATTAGGGTTTGTTTTAATTAAGTGATATGATAAACTTGACTTATTTGAAATGGTGATCTATAGCTTACTTGATCCCGGGGTATACTCTTTCAATAAAAGATGCTCTTCCATGTTCTTCGTCCCTCTGTTAAACTATCATACTTTTGGGACACTTGATATATCCTCTGGCATCACTACTGAGACGATCCTCACCAAGGGCCAACAACCAGTCAGCAAAAGTGAGACCTCCAAGTTCTGGATTTTCTTGAGCAGATACGTCTTGAGTGCGCATGTTGATCCGCAAGTGGAATATCTGAATGTATTGCCAGATGTATGATTCCCTGATTGATGCCATGACAATTTGAGGTCGCGATCCCTTTGGAACAACCAGCAGAAGTTAGCGAAAATCACCGCACATAACGATAATAAGACCACAGAATGGATGGTCGTTGTCAAGGATATCTCTGAGAGTTCGATCAAGGGTTTTAAATGCCATCTTGTGCATCATTGGTGCTTCATCCCAGAGAATTAACTTTGTTCGCCGTAGAAGCTTAGCAAGGTATGATTGACATGTGATTGCGCATTGTGACGTCGGCGTAAGGTATAGTGGAATTTTGAATCTTGAATGAGCTGTCCAGCCTTTGTCTAATAGTAATGCTGCAATCCCTGAAGAGGCGACGGCGAGAGCAATATCATTTCTACTCCGAACACTTTGGAGGATAATTTTTTTATGTTAAGTTTTGCTGGTACCCCGTGGCCCATCAATGAAGAAGACACCATGATTTCCATCTTCGTATGCATCGATTATTGCGTTCCGTGCGATTTTTTGATCTGTGTTAAGAGTTGGGATTGTGGCTTTGAGTTTTTCTTGCAATGCTGGAAGGTCTGTCTCTAGCTGGTCCCTGATCAGTCTAATGCCTCTAGCTGTCTCTAGCTGCGAGTCCCTGATCTGGTTCGAGTGGTCCGTAGTCTAGCAATGTCTTTCCCAACGTTCTTGCAAGTTCATCCTGAATATGCAAAAGTGCGAGGCTGTAGATGTGGTCTTCAGTTGGAACATCAATCCCATGTTGACGTAGCCGATGTGTACAGTTGTCGGATAAGTTGACTTTATGGTCCTCCCACAGATGTGAGGGATTTGCAGGGGGCCCATGGATAAGAATAGTGATGAAGAGTGATCGCAGTTGTGAACCAGTTTGCATCACAATTGGTTCTGTAAGACATTGATGCCATTCATCGTCGCTCTCATACAACTCACGTGCAACGCATGCAGCTTTGAACAGTTTTGTGATCAGTGCCGTCCACTAATCTAAGGTCCTCATATGATCTTGCACCTTTGACAACTGTGAGAAGTGTGCGTAGGAAGAACCGTTCTCCCCCTAATGGCCCTACGAAGTACATGCGGCCAATCGATGTGCCTCTTTTCCGCATGTTCCATTTCTTCTCAGTGCTATTCCAGGTGAAGTATTTGGGCATGTCTTGATATAGGGTATCACATGCGAGTGCATTGATGTTGTTGATGATGAAGTACTCTGTCAAACTGGTCTTATAGTGGGATGTTTGTGATACGACATCTTGCACTGTCTCCTCGGCCGCATTGAATGTGATTCGGTGTTCATCTTGAAAATGAATTTGCAAGCGTGTTACTAGCGGTGATGACGCGTGCAGTCGAAATTCAAACTGATGCCAAATTGCCTCTGGCGATGAGACGTAGCGGGCGTTAAGATACTGTTTCAACTCGTCTATAGGCCCTTCCATCACAGCTGTGGCACTATCGTGTCCCTTGTAAACGTATATGAAGAGGTACTTCACTGCATGGATTGTAGAACACACCTAACAAATTTATAGGAGAGTTTTTTGCAGCGATTTAGTGTATGGGAGTGGAAATGACACTATGAATTGAATACGTACCTCGACATTGATATGAGCATTATACTTTGTTGCAAGCCACAAATTATGAGGCACTACCCAACAGTTGTCGATGGTATTGCCACGTGCATTGACATATGTGACATTGTTATCCCTGTGACGATATGAGGATAGCGCTTGCTGCATTTCCCGTCCTTCATACATGTGTCGTTCGGATTGAGAGCACCACATGGTCCATGGATCATGGTCCTAGTGATTGTTTCATAGGCAAGTGGGTGTGTGGTGATGTTTGGTAGCTCTACTGACACCATAGTATTGATTGCGTCTGGTGTACGCATCTTTGATTCTTCATCAATGATAATCAGCATGTGGACATGGGGAAGTCCACGTTTCTGGAACTCTACCACCCAAACTTTGCCAACCAGTTGTCCAAGTAAACCTTTTTCAAGGTCTCTAATGAGCTCCTTCAGCTTCATGTGG
The DNA here is from genome assembly GCA_024174645.1 of Lemna minuta. Classification (NCBI taxonomy): domain Eukaryota; kingdom Viridiplantae; phylum Streptophyta; class Magnoliopsida; order Alismatales; family Araceae; genus Lemna; species Lemna minuta. The sequence continues at coordinate 22,861 of JAHCZF010000084.1, forward strand.
AAGACACGGTTGACCAGATCTAGTCGATCACTGGCTACTTATCCTGCCAAGGGATTGAGTTATCTCTTCCCATTTTGTATTGCACGTAAATGTGAGAAATATGTCCAGTTTGCCGCAGTTGCGCACAATTCCCATGGCATCTTGATAAAGCTATGTCATCTGTCGCGGACCTCCCGTAAAAGAGGAAGGCAGGATCAGCTTCTGACCGATTTGTGCTGCATCCGTGTCGCCCTGGTACATAGCATCTTGGGCGCCTTTGTATATATCGACGCGCAGATTACTCTGATGTTGGCGGAGAAAGTGGAGACGGTTTTCCTCTGCGTAGGCATATCCATCGACAATGAATTGCTGTAGCAGACGTCCGGCTCGAAAGATGTGCTCGTCATGACGTGGGTGGAGGGTATATGCGTGGAACTGACTGAGGGACACACGTTTTGATCCACCACATTTCCGTTGCCCTTCAATGTTATCGTAAGGGTTCTCCATAAAGCCACCCGCATCGTTATCATAAGTGAACCCCGTCAGTGGTATGTTGGGGTGCCAACCATCACGTCCATCTGGGAACAGGAGGACATAGTGCATTGGGAGGTAAGATGGGTGTAGAATTGATATTCGTTGGAGTGGCCCACCCTTTTTCTCGACGATGATGTCACGGGTCTTCTCTTCCGTATCTGTCCCATCTCCGACCATTATAGCACCAACTTCATTTGCAGTGGGCGTGTTGTATCTATGGGAGTCTTTATTGCGTAGAGTCACCAAACGTAGTGATAAGGGTGCTGCCGGGTGGGTAGACAGGCGTCGTTGAGCATTCTCGTATAGTTGTGCATATGGATTGACGTCATGTAACATTTTTTGTAACTGGTGAAGAATATCGGGGTGAAGTTCTTCTATGAAGTTGAGTCGGCATTCCTCTTGCATCTGTGGGTCATGAATATACATCTGTGCGAATTTTGGTGTCTCTCCTTCACTTGGCAGAAGACTCCCCATACGGTGATGTAATTCGCCTTGAAGACGATACGTGTAAACTCCGCCACGGGCCATACTTTGATCAATCTTGGCACCAACAGATGTAAAGGCAAATGAATTATTGTACTTTCGAATATGATTGCGAAATTGCTTGGCTTCCGATGTCTGCCCTTCTACTAGATCCCGTAGTGGAGACGGTGGCTGCGCCAAAGTTGGAAGACGTACTTTGCCACAAGAGCAGCAGGCTGTGAAATTAGGGCGCCTGCGGGGTGACGATGCGTTGCGTTCTTCAATCCAATGTAGCGTGTCACAATGGGCACAACGTATGACCATTTGTCCCATTTGGTGTTTAAAGTCTGTCGTCTCTACCGTCAAACGGGCGCCATCCTTGAGGTAAATTAGTAAATGTTGGTCTTTGGTGTTCACTTGCATTTGACTCTTGATTTTTCTGCAACTCCACGATTTGTTGATCCATTGTACTGTCCACACGCCTATGTGCCACTCCTTCCTTTTCACGCTGTAATGCAACACATGCAGCACGTCTAGTGCAGCGTGTGATATTGTTAGATTCGCGTTGTGTGTCTGACATGCTCGCGCGACGTTGACGTGCAAGCATGTTTCTACGTTCCTTTACATCATATGTCCCTTGATTTGAGTCCATGTGAAGGCCTTCTTTTGATTAATTTGAAGAAGGATCGCCGAACATGGAAGACGATAAGAGAGTCGCATTTTAATGCGTGAGCTAAATAATATAAATTCTCATTCAAATTGGAATTGAATCGAAATGTTCGTGGGAAGAACTAAATGTTCGTGTGATATAGCTCAAAGTAAACATTCATAAATCTAAGTATGAATCGAGAGTAACATCATAATCCATGGTAAACTGTTAAACATCTACAATGCCCAGCAGCATCATTAAAGACATTCATAAGGTCATAAAAGTGAGCGAGGAAACTCACAACTGCTCTATGATCTAAAAGGAGATATCTCCCTCATGACCAATAAATAGGCATTTAACTTTGTTGAATATTGCAGGAGAGACAAAAAAATATATAAAAGGACAATCATAGGTTAAAAATACCTAATATTAGACCGATTTGCTGGAGTGAGATGAATGCCCACTATGCTTTATACTATACAAAGGCAATTCTGCTGTACCGGCACCCTCTAACAT
>JAHCZF010000085.1:0-25000 GCA_024174645.1 Lemna minuta
TACACTCAAACCCTGAGAACCCAGCTATAAAATCCTTCATTTTCTCTCTCCTTGCATTTTTTTTGGCTCTCTCTTAGGATCAAGGTAACAGAAGGAAAGGGAGAGGAGGTCAAGGCCCAAGGAGGAGCATTTTTTGATGCTCAACCTTGTAGTGGAGAAGGGAGCAAGCAAATATCATGACTGGAGCGGATCGAGCAACACTTGGCCTAGGATAGGCAAACCAACGGGGTTTGTGCAAAGATATATATTGAATTTTGGCTTGGGAACATCTCCATATACAGTAGACATGTATTTTATTTTTTTCTTTTCTTTTTCTTTTTCTTTTATAGTAGTAGCTTTGACATCATCTCCGCATGCATCTCTCACTCTCACCCTCGCCGTGCATTTATCCATTGCTACCGCCATCTATTTTTCTCATCTTTCCATCATATTATCTCTATTTGCATCTCTATTAATCTAATTATCTCATCTATTTTCTAATTTCTATCTTATTTCTAAGATAAAACTCAAAATTATCTTTCATACTCACCTCCACATACTCCATTCAAACTCACACATCTTCATCCGCCCCTCATCTTTATTTTAAACACATAACCTCATTACTTTAGCTCCTTGTGGATTCGACCCTTGCTGACACCATACTAAGTAAGGAACTATATTTATTTCATGAAATCGACAGCACAACAAAGACGAAAAACATACGCGATCGAGTTCATCAAGCCTAAGATCTCATTATTTTCATCTTCTTACTCAATAAAAATGTCCTAATTTTTATTTATCACTATCGTCAACCACATTTTACAGGGATTCAAACCATATTTACCATTGTGCTTGATATTAAATATCATTAGAGTGGATTATGTTTCTTTTTTATGTGTGAATGTGTGATTTAACATGTGCTTCAATAATCACATGTTTCATGCTTACCAATAAGGTCCTCAAGGAACTTGTCACAACAACCCATGTTTGTTTAATTTTAAAAGATCATGATTATCATTATTAAGGTCTTGAGCAGTGTGCCCTATGATACTCTTCTCGACAAGCTTGATATGTTTGACATTTATAATCCAGCTTGTAAACATTCTCTCTCTCTCCCTTGCTCATATATCTTGTGTAAGGTCTCTACTCACTATATAAGGTGTAGTTTTTTCCCTTTATTTCCTTGAACTCCATTCTTCTTTTGAGGTTTCACATTTCTTTTGGCCTTATGATCACACATATCCATTTGATACACTTAGATGGTCCATGTTTTCTCCAAAAAGTTTTCTTAGTCCACACTGGATATTTTGAAGGAGATTAAATGATATCAATGTTGGGAGCTCATAGTGGGTCTATAACTATTCTTTTTACTAGATACAAATATTGTGTCCTTTATACTTTCAATTACATGTCCTTAACTATGTTTAACATAACGTGTCCGATAATGTTATGCATGTTATGATGTTTTATAAAACTTTTGCACTCATCTTAATATTTTACTCAAAAAGCTTATTTTCATGAATTTAAGGGTTTATTTGGTGCATCAACTGTGTCTGACATTTTTTGAGACCTAATCAACTGTGCAATGATGTTTTCTTGAATTTTCATGGCAGCATGGCTTGAGTGACAACAATCACAAAGGAAACTAAGAAGATGGGATACTCGGTCTGAATTTCTAAGTCAAAGAAACCAATTTGCAATGTTGGATATCTTTATTTCTTATTTTTGGTTCATAGGTGGCATAAAAGGGAATTTTTTTAATCTTATACACCTATTTCTCATGAAATCCTATTTTTGAAACTTTTGGGAAGTGTTGCATTATGTATTAACTTTATGGATATTTCTTGTCTTAGTCAGAAATTTAGAAGGTTATCTCAAGATTTAAATTTAATAATAGTTTCATTAATGGACTTGCACTAAAATTTGATAATTTCTTTGAGTTTTGAAGATTACTAAGCGAGATAGGAATTAATGGACCACTAGAAGACTACTGATTATAAACCATTTTTTAGAGTTTTCTCCTTTATTAAGAAAATTTTATTGTGATTGCCTTTCAAATTTACATAGAAAGCAACTTCCTCTCCCTTTTTTGGTAAATTTTCAATTTTATTTGTATACCTTGAGATTTTATGTATATACAAGTGAAACCATTGTAATAGCAGGTAGGTTCACATATCTTTGTAATACTTAATTTTGTATAAATGTTGAGATTTTTTAAAAATTTAAATGATTTCAAAATTTCAAGAATTTGAGGATTTTTTTGCTATTTCAAAAACTATTACTTATTTTTTATGTTGATCGATAACTTTGAGACTTCCTTTTTACCATCCTGTTAAATTTGGGTATGAAAAAGATAATATAGAAGTGTTTATGAGGATTTTTTTGGGTATTTCAGATATTTTCTAGGTGAATGAAACTTTTGAACAATGTTTTTTATTTTCTTGAAAATTGTTTGTCACTTACTTCATAACTGATTACCTAGCTGTACAGGCATTTTTGAGGTCAATTGAAATTCTTTTGAAAACCAGTCATCTGCTTAAATTATATCTTTATGATATTGGAAGGAACTTTGTGGATGACTTATTACTTATTTGGAGTTTTTTTATGCCCAATGAATTTTGTAGAAATTTTGGATCCTTTACTTTTTTTTACTAGGCAAATGACCTTTTTCATTATTTTAATTTGTCTGTGAAGTTCATGAATATTTCAAGTAGTTTTTGGAGTGTTCAGAAATTTTACTTATAACTCAATGTTGTCTTTTATCCTTTGATATTACTCTCAAGTTTTTCAGGAAATTTCTGACTCTCCAAAGAAGTTTGGGGAATTTGTGATTTTTGGGAACTTTTTGGAGATTTGTTTGTTGGACAGTTTCTTTAGAGATTTTATGAAATGTTTAAGAGTTTATGTGATTTTTGATGACGTTTATGGATCTCAGAATGTCATAAAAATGTCGTAAAAAATATGAATGAGAAATAAATATTGTCATATTTTACAACTGATCTCGTCTATAAAGGATTCATCAGTTTCCAAGAATTTAAGGATTAAATAAAATTCTGGGAATTTTTCACCGATTTCATGTTTTTTGAGACTTATCAAATTTTCTACAAAACTTTACTGTAATTTTATTGAATATTTTGGATCTCGTTCAACTTGTTTCTTTGAACAAACGATTTATTATATTATTGGAATTATCTCATTCTCATTTTATGCGTACTTTCTAACGATGTCCTCTAAACCCTTCAATTTGAGCAAATTGATGAAACTTTTGGGGAATTTTTGTAATTTTGAAAACTTACGGAAATTATTGGGTATTTTCTCGAACTTCTGTTTGTTGTTCATTATTTCACCAGTTTTACGTTATGGCTGGTAAAGCAGCGTCGAAACTCACGCATTAGGGAAACCCTAATTCTGCAGTGCCACAAATGAAAATCAGGGAAGCACAAAAATGGAAATCGGATGATCAGAACGTGCTCGCGGACGATTTTGAATATTTCCTTTGAATTCTACACCGGCCTCGTGAACTAGCCGTTGTGAAAAAAAAATGTTGCCGTTGTGATTTACTTCTATATCAGAGAAACTTTTATTCATTTCTTTGGCGGAGTCGGAGGCGATCATACGGGAGCGCTCGCTCAACCATTCTTCAACTTCGGACTTCCCAGGTACCAAGCTGTCTTTCTCCTCCAAATCCATCGTTCCTCGTGTTCATGCTGAAATGGGTGGTAAACAGCCGATGAAGAAGCGTTCCCCCTTCTTCATTTGCCGAATGATTTCTTCCTATCCAGTCATCGAATCCGTCTCACTCCACCTAGAGCGGTGTCGGTCGTTTGAATAGCTAAAGACGAGAACCCATCGTAGAAAATGTTCTCTTGGTCTTCAACGTATGATATTTCCTCTCCTCAACAGCTGGACGGTTTCCTCTCCTCAACAGGTGAGAATCTTCCGCGTCTGATCCAACGTCTCAGGCTTTTGCTATTCAGCGTTTTCCACTTGGAATAGTATTCGTCGAGGTTCAAATTCCAGCTAAAAACGCATCTGTTCTGTTTCCTTTTTTTTCTAGGTCAGTACAAAATCTTCGCCAAAGAACTCCACGGCGTGATCTGACGAGTCACTGGGCGTTGCCAGGTTTCCCCCATGGTACAGGTAGAGCGTTGCTGCTCAGCGAATGAGGCGTCTTTTGGCAAGGATGGCCATTGTTGGCGAGGATGGCCACTGAAAATGATAAGGTATGCACAACTCAACCTTTCCTTTCATGGCATGGGTCGACAGTTTAGGCTCACCTGTGTTTGGAGCAGTCCCCAGCCTGGGTCAAAACTTTTAATACACATGCATCTCATATATTCTATTCCCTTGGGCGGGCGACCAAGGGCAGGGATGCATCCCTCGTTTAAATCGCCCAATAAGAGAAAAAAATGGTAAAATAATAGTAATATAATTAAAAAAAAACTACAACACAACAAGATAGATTAATGAATAAGTGCATGCACCAAAAAATAATGTTCATATCGATCTAAGCATCACTACACCCATTTTTTTATGTATGTATCTTAATATGAATGTATGTATGTATATATATATAGATATATGTAAGTACATTTGTATGTTTGTATGTATGCATGCATGTATGTATATATGTATGTATGTATGTATGTATGTATCTTTATATGTTCGTACATACATTCATATGAATGCCTGTATGGATAGATTTACTATCTATTATGTGTATATGTATGCACGTACGTATATACTCATGTATGTTTGCATGTATGTATGTTGGTATCTATGTCTTTTATGTATGTATGCACAACATACCTATGTATGTAGGAATGTATGTATGTATGTATCTATGTATGACCATATTTATGTATGGATATATGTATGTACTTGTGTATATATGTATGTACTATATGTATGCATCCATGCATGGATGCATCTATGTATGTATGAATGTATTTCGGTATGTACATATGAATGGATGCATGTATATATGTATGTATATAAGTATGTATGTAGGTATGTACATATGAATGCATGTATGTATGAATGTATGCATACATGCATGTATGTATATATATATATATATGTATATATGTATGTCATATAATGTATGTATGTATATATGCATGTATGTACATATGTTTGTATGTATACATGTATGTATGCATGTATGTATGTATGGATGTATGTGTGTGTGTGTATGTATGTATGGATGATATGTGGATGTATGCATGGATGTATGCATGTATTTGTGTCTGTATGTATGGATGTATGTGTGTATGTATATATATAGATATATGTAAGTACATTTGTATGTTTGTATGTATGCATGCATGCATGCATGTATATATGTATGTATGTATGTAAGTATGTATGTATCTTTATATGTTCATACATACATTCATATGAGTGCCTGTATGGATATATTTACTATCTCTTATGTGTATATGTATGTATGTATGTATATACTCATGTATGTATGCATGTATGTATGTTGGTATCTGTCTTTTATGTATGTATGCACCACATACCTATGTGTGTAGGAATGTATGTATGTATGTATGTATGTATCTATGTATGACCATATTTATGTATGTATATATGTATGTACTTGTGTATATATGTATGTACTATATGTATGCATCCATGCATGGATGCATCTATGTATGTATGAATGTATTTCGGTATGTACATATGAATGTATGCATGAATATATGTATATATATATATATAGTGTATGTAGGTATGTACATATGAATGCATGTATGTATGAATGTATGCATACATGCATGTATGTATATACATAAGTATAAATGTATATATGTATGTATAAATGTACCCATGTAAGGAGGTATGTTCATATGAATGTAGGCATGTATGTATGTTCGTAAGTATGTACATATGTATGCATGTATGTATGCATGTATATCTATATATGTAGGTATGTGTGGATGTAGGTCTGTGTCTATGTACAAATGTACATATGCATGTATGTATATATCTAGGCATGTGTGGATATAGGTGTCTGTCTATGTACAAATGTAGGTAAGTATATGTATCTATGTATGTATGTCTATAAACATATGTGCATCTATATATGTAAGTATAAATAATGTATGTATGTATGTATATATGTATGTGTGTATTTATGCATGCATGTAGGTATTTATGTAGGTATGTATATATGTATGTATGTAGGTATGCAAGTATGTTAGTACATATATATATATATATATATGTTCATATGTATGTTTATGGAAGTATGGATGGATGGATGAATGTATGGAATGATGGATGTATGGATGTGTGTGTGTGTGTGTGTATGGATGGAATGTGGATGGATGTATGGAATTATGTATGTATGTATGTATGTATGGATGTATGTGTGTGTGTGTATGTATGGATGGAATGTGGATGGATGTATGGAATTATGTATGTATGTATGGATGTGTGTGTGTGTGTGTATGGATGGAATGTGGATGGATGTATGGAATTATGTATGTATGTATGTATTTATGTATGTATGTATGGATGTATGTTTATGTGTGTGTATGTATGTATGGATGGAATGTGGATGGATGTATGGAAGTGTGTATGTATGTAGGGATGTGTGTGTGTGTGTGTGTGTGTGTGTGTGTATGGATGGAATGTGGATGGATGTATGTATGTACGTCTAGATGTATGTGTGTGTATGTGCATGTATAGATGGAATAATGGATGGATGTATGTATGTATGCATGTACATATATACGTCTATATGTATGTATGTATGTATGTATGTAATGATGGATGAATGGATGTGTGGATGGACGAATGGATGGATGTATTTTTGTATGTATGTATGGATGGATGGATGGATGTATGTAAGTTTATATGTATGTAAATTTAGGTGTGTATGTAAGTTTATATGTATGTATGTTTGTCTGTATGTATGTATATATGTATGTACATATGAATGCATGTATTCATGGAAGGATGGATGGATGGATGGATGAATGAATGGATGGAATGATGGATGTATGGAATGATGGATGGATGGATGGATGTATGGGTAGATGGATGTATAGATGTATGTGTGTGTGTGTGTATGGATGGAATGTTGATGGATGTATGGAATTATGTATGTATGGATGTATGTGTGTGTGTGTATGTATGGATGGAATGTGGATGGATGTATGGAAGTGTGTATGTATGGATGTATGTGTGTGTGTGTATGTATGAATGGAATGTGGATGGATGTATGTACGTCTAGATGTATGTGTGCGTATGTGCATGTATGGATGGAATAATGGATGGATGTTTGTATGTACGTATGTAAATATATACGTTTACATGTATTGATGGATTAATGGATGTGTGAATGGACGGATGTATGTATGTATGTATGTATGGATGGATGTATGCATTTGTGGATGGATGGATGGATGGATGGATGTGTGGATGAATGTATGTATGTATGGATGGATGGTTGGATGTATGAATGTATGTATGCATTTATTGATGGATGGATGGATGTGTGGATGGACGGATGGAAGTATGTATGGATGGATGGATGGATGTATGAATGTATGTATGCATTTATTGATGGATGGATGGATGTGTGGATGGACAGATGGAAGTATGTATGTATGGAGGGATGGATGGATGTATGAATGTATGTATGAATTTATTGATGGATGGATGGATGTGTGGATGGACAGATGGAAGTATGTATGTATGTATGTATGGATGGATGGATGGATGTATGAATGGATGGATGGAATGATGGATGTATGGAATGATGGATGGATGGATGTATGGGTAGATGGATGATTTATGGATGTATGTATGTGTGTGTATGTATGGATGGAATGTGGATGGATGTATGGAAGTATGCATGTATGTATGGATGTATGTGTGTGTGTGTATGGATGGAATGTGGATGGATGTATGTAGGTATGTCTGGATGTATATGTGTGGATGTGTATGTATGGATGGAATAATGGATGGATGGATGTATGTATGTATGCGTGTACATATATACGTCTATATGTATATATGTATGGATGGATGAATGGATGTGTGGATGTATGTATGTATGTATGGATGGATGGATGGATGGATGAATGGATGTGTGGATGTATGTATGTATGTATGGATGGATGGATGGATGGACGGATGTATGTATTTATTTATGGATGAATGGATGGATGGATGTGTGGATGGATGGATGGATGTATGTATGTATGGATGGATGTATGGATGTATGTATGCATTTATGGATGGATGGATGGATGGATGTATGTATGGATGGATGGATGGATGGATGTATGGATGTATATATGTACTTATGTACATTTTTAAGTATGCATGGATGGATGGATGTATGTATGTATGTGTATAGGTATGTTTGCATGTATGTTGGTATGTGTGTACCGTGTAGGTATGTATGTATGCACGTAGCTATGTATGTAAATTAGTGTCTATGTATATAAGCGTATATGTATGTATATATGCATATATGCACATATGTATAGATGTATGTAGTTATTCATGTATTTATGTATTCATGTATATATGTATGTATGGATGTTAATATTCATTTATGTATTTATATATGCACGTATGTTTGTATCCATTTATATATGTATTTTGTTTGTACTTATGTATTTATGTATGTATGCATGTTTGCATTTGTGTGTCTTGGGGAAAGGAAAATGGATTTTTGGCTTCTCAATCTAGTGATGTGATTAGAAATTTTGCTAATCAGAAAGGGCATGTCAATCTTGATCATTGACTGGATCAATTAATCATCATTTTTGTAATCTAGATCAACGAAGTCAATTTCTAACCATTGGCAGTAATATGAAGCCAAGATTGGCCATAGAATGAGTATGGATGTCGATGGAATTGGGAGTGATGTCAAATCAATCTAGATCGGCTATCCGTAGTATGTGCTCACAAGTACGTGAACGCACCCCAAAAAAGTTGGGTATGTGTATGATAGATATTATGTGGCCTATAAACCAATCACACTTTCATGTATCTTGTTTATGTTCATTGAAATGGAATTTATTCATTGTCATTCTTGTGTGATGTTTGTAATGAAGTCCATGAGCATGTGCAATGACTAAGTGAATTATGATAAGATCATAATATAGTGATCACTAGTCTTTAAACATATGTTCTAAACATTCCTATTCGTGGGATATTCGAGAAGGACATCGAATTATCCGGAAAGAATAGCATTATCTAATCCAATTCATATGATGAGTATGGCTGATCCTATAGCCATTGGTGTGAAGACACTAAGGATAGATAGTGGGTGCTCTTTGGAGAAAGAGTTCACTGAATTGATCCGTATGAATCCATGAATGGTATTATACCTAACTGTCAATCAGGCTGATTCATGTCATGGTTGTGTATGTGGTCCTTTGACTTGAGACACCAAAGACATCTTGTGGATGGATGATTGTGTTTTGATTATGACTTACGAATCCTTAGCCATGGGATATCTAAAATGTTATATATTGGATACGACATGAAATCCACGAAGATGATTGTGTGATCAAGATGGGATCATCCATCCTCGGTATTTGAGGAGATTGACTCAAGGAATAAGATGCAGTGAAATCCTTGGCCAAGGTAGTGGAAATATCGAAGAAAGAGTTCCCGATGATTTCTACATGCATCAGTACTAACTTGAGTGACCGATTAGGGTTTGACAGTTGACCATACCCTAAGTCATTAATAAGTCTAATGTGGATGAAGGATTATACATACACGCTAATCGATGATGGGAAGGTTTCATAAGTGAGTTCTTACATACTCCATATCTCCTAGTGTACGTGATGTTGCTTGGCACACAACGGGACGGCAACTCAACCTATGGATTGGATTAAATCGATACTTGATTAATTAATCTATATGTAGATGTGGATAATTAATTAAGGTTGGACAATAAGGTGTTATTTGGTCTATAGAGTTATTAACTAGTGAGATATATGGACCTAGAGGGTCACACACATAAGGTCTATGGATGTTGGTGGATATAGACATAATTATGAGGGTTTTTTATGAAAAACCTCATACCAAATGTCTATTAATAGCGGGAGAATGACCACAACTGAAGGTGCCCATACAAGCCTTGGGGGAATTCTCTTCTTTCTTCTCTTTCTCTCTTGGTGAAGAGCTTTGAAGAGGAGATCTAACCATCCAGAGACCGTGTGGATACCGCTAGAGGCTAGACACTTGAATAGCTTCAAGAGCTCCTTCAAGGAAACCTGTAAGTATGTTTTTCTCATACATATTAGATGATAGGATCATCTGTTCTTGGTGGCTTGGTATTTTGAATATTCGATTCAATGTTTCTGTTGCATTCGATGTTTTAATTGAAATTTTGGAAAGTTATCAACATCAGAAGCCAACAGTGTGTGCATGCGTCCATATGCAAGTGATTGTGTTGGTACGTATGCGTGTGCATGTGTGAATGGGGATGTGTAAGGCTCTCAACCAAAAGCATGGTGCATGAAAACCTAACAAGGCATGACATGTCATGAATTTCTCAAACCCGAGTAATTTGGTCTTGAAATTTTTCTATGGTATAAGCAAATGTTTTGATTATTCATGTTTTATATTAAATATTATATTTATACCTAAAGTGCCTAAAGTATTTAATGTGATGGTGACGACGACCGGGGACTACTCCAAACACATGAGAACCTAAAGTATTGACCCATGGCAGGCCGAGGAGTGGGGGTGTGTGTTGGAGGGGAATTTCATACTTGCTAGAATGTGGGGACATGTATCCCCTCATCAGGATTTCCAAGTAGAGGGGTGAAAGGCATCGGTGGGACAAGTAGAGGAAGGTAATCATGCTGATTCCCTAAATTATGGTTGCATGTTTATTACTTCAGATGTAGGGGAAGCTTGTTTGGTCACTAGGCTTCTAGGTAGCATCTTTGACGCACAAGATGTAAGGCTGATTGATGAGCGTAAAATCATGGTCACTGAAAACCTAAGTTCACATATCAAAAATTATACTCAGCTCTTCTAATTTGATCTTAAAATAAGATTGAGTCAAGCTTGAATTTATAGGGAGTACAGTTAAAAGAGTGAAATGAAAGAATAATTTTGGTACTTCTAGATTATGAAAATGGAAAGGGTCAATGAAAAGAAAGGAAACACTTGCAAAGTTGTGATGATCCACTCAAACACTTCGGATCTTCTTTCAAAGATCAAATATTCTTGATTAGATGGTGGAATAGTGATTAAGGGGTTACAACGTGAGAATATGAATGAAAATGATTAAGGGAGTGGAATAAATTGAAATAAATAAACCCTAATCTAAAGGTTTGCAATAAAAATGTCACTCTAGCAATGCTCTACATTCAATCACTCCTTGGAGAGCCAATATATTTGGCCTGGACTAGGCAAGTTGCATCCAACACAAGGATTGAATTGAAAAGGGAAGAAACTCACTAAAAATGATGTTCAATATATGAAGAATGATTGATTAGTGCTCTCTTCCCTTTGCCCAACTAATACTAACAGCTATTAATGAAACATTAAAAAATCTAATTTTTTAGCCTCAAAATTTAACTTAGTCATTATCGAGATAAAGAACATGAAATGAAGATGATGCCCACAAAATTTTAGGCCCTAACTCTTTCAGGATCATGAGATATCATCATTTCAATTGGAGCATTTGTGGCCATCAATTTTTCCCTGAAAATTGTTTGATTTTTTTTGGCAACCATTGATTTTCATTAGATCTTTGATTGTGAGGCTAAAAAAATGCTCCATGTCTCACCATTTTATTTTTTGTGTGGATAGAGGATTAGTGGGAACAGTGATAGTTTTTGGATCTCTTTAATCAAAGTAACGATGCACAAATTGCGCCACACGTCACCTCACAATTTGTCGTGATTAAGCAAAAATTTAGGATTAATTTAGACCTTCAATCCTATGATCCCTGATTTGACGTGCTAGAATAAGCTAAGCTTGTGAGTGCAACGGGCCGATCCAATGGACTCACTTTACTAGATCAAAGTCTTCCAACGAATGCCCTTTGTACTTGTGAAATTAGAGGTTTTTTAGTTCTACATGGGTATTTGATAAAATTCATTTTTACATGTCTAATTTTTTGTTCTTCAATGATTTTAAGGCATAATTCTTATTATTTTCATGTCTGTTATCATGTTTTGATAACATCTTTGAATTCACCATATCATATAGTCCATAAGTTGAATTTGCATCAAATTTCAAATAATTTTATTCATATATGGCATTTGACCTTTTTCGAGGTCAAACAAGGATTACTTAATTGCATGTGCAAGAGTTTCATGATTGTAGATATGAATGAAGAACAGTAAGGAACATTAATGAACATGATGAACAATCTCTAATGCAAAATTACCTTCTTTCTCGTTTTTTTAGTTTATTTCAGATGCTCTGAGAAGATAAAATAAGGATCAAAATGGGGAAAACTTCATCCAAAAGATATAAATATTTTAACTTTTAGGAGTGTTTCTATAATTTTCTCATTTATTTCTCATTTTTTGATTTTTTTCATAATTGTTCTAATAGCTTTTAATTTGAAAGATTTTTAAGGATTTTTTATCAATTAAAAATAAAAAATTAATTTTATTTGCACGTGTTGATGTGCCACGTTGATGCATGACGCCTAGCCAATGCACACATGGCAGCATTAAGGGAAGTATTAGTTATTTAAACATTTTTATTTTCTTAATAGTGCTTTATGGGCCACAAGCTTATAAAGCTCAAGTATATTTTTTATTTTTTCGATGTAAGACTAAGTTTTTTTAAACACAAGGACACGAGGTGCATCATGGATTGCTAGATCTGGTGGACTCGGTCCACTATATCTCCTCTTTATCAACGAAACATAGGGCAGCACAAGGGTCATTGAATGTTGTAGGCCTTGATATCATCAAATCTGATGGCCTAAATCGATCCCAATTTTTATGATTTTCTGATGGCCATTGGATCGCGATCGAACGCTCGAGATGAATCCACGTCGCATGCGCTTTTAAACGCATCGAAAACGCCCGTCGTTGGATCGTGATCGGACGCATCAGATGCGTTTTGCACGATTTAATCTCGACCATTATAACTCTTCGCAATCAACGGTCAAGATTAAAATGCATCCGGCAAACCTGATCTCACCACGTACCCCTCTTCACTTAAGTGAAGATCAACGGTCAAGATTTCACGCGCGATCGGACGCCCCACGATGCGCCACGTCACATCGCGCTCTTGATCATCGATCGGACGCTCCAGATTGCGCCACGTCACCTGCGCACTTTACATAATCTGAAAATTCAATTTTAAATTAGAAAAATTAATTTTTAATTCCGGAAAATCCTTAGAAATTTATTAAAAATTCTGAAAAATTCTGAAAAAATCCCTAAAAATTAGAAAATTCATAACTTTCAAAATATAACTCCAAATTAATCCAAATTTCTTTCATTTGATCAGAAATTTAATTATCTATCATTATAAAAAGTCAAATTTAATAAATAACAAGATATTTAATTTATATTTCAAAAATATATTTATTCCTTTAAGATTTTAACTTTAGAAAATTAAATGAATGTTTGTGAAAATGATTTCTCTTATTATTTAACATTAAAAACTACTTATAATCTCAAGTAAAGATGGGTTATAAAATAATTTATCTTTAATTCATAATAATTAACCCTAAATTAAAGTATTTTGAGATTATAATGACTTTTTCATAGAATGATAGATAAATACTCATAAATATGATAACATGCATAGGAATGAAATCTTTTATGCCTTAATATCCATTAATAATCTTGTATTATCATGTCTAATTAGCATGTTATCAATGACCCATATGAGTCCATGCCAGCCACTGACTAATGAAGAAACCATAACATTATTTGCATTGGTCCAATTGGAAATGAAGCACAAGGATCCTGGAAAAGAGAGGACTTTGAAAAATATCAAGACTATTAGATCTTGTTCGATGCATACGGATAGCAGAGATTCAAACGCATGTCAGCAATGTGTGTGTCGTGGCCCATGTTTTTCCAATTGACGATCGAGTATTTCATGACCAACTCTAAACCACAAGTGAAAATGGATAGGTTTAGTTAAACCACCATATTCGAAGCTCGTAATGTAGACATGTCACTTGAAAAAGAAAAGAGAAATATGCAAGATTAAGCTTTAGAGAATAAACCTATATAAATGCATCTCTCTCACACCTTGTGTGCATGCATGCCAGCCAAGGACATCCTCCTACATGGCTCGCCATCATCACCATGCATTTAGTACCCCTATAAATCATATTATCTGGCATTTAAAAATTCTAGAAAAATCATTAAAATTTTGTAAACTTTGAAAAGTCAAATTTTAAAGTATGAATTTTTGAAATTTTGAAAATAGGTCACAAATTTAAGTCCCTAAATTTATTTATTGCAAAAATTAAAATAAAAACAAAAATAAGGCTGAAGTTTGTTTTTTACTTAGACTGCTTTAAAAGTCAAACTAAATATTAAAAAAAAAGTTGACTTCCGTTATCCTTCTTTTATCTTCTTATTTTTATATTTAAAATTACTAAGTTTTAAATCATTTCTTTCTAATTTAATGTAATTTATATTATCTTAATGCAATTTTCTCGCTGCCTAGAAACATCCAGTTTATCTCGGTATTCTCAAATAAAATTTGGTAGTCCGTGATGGTAAAATCTTAGATATGCCAGCCCACTGGGCCGCGTCCAGAATATCTCCCGGGTCTTGTCATGTCGTCCAGGCCCGACCCGGCGGCCCTTTATGAACTCTGAAAAAACTGGCATTAATTATGAATAACAAAGAAAGAGAGAGAGAGAGACGCGCGCCTTAGCTCCGAGAAGCAGAAGAGTGCGACAGGGTAGCCGCGAGGAAGGGTGAGTTTCTGGTTTCCATCACGATTTATCTTTGTTTGTGAGTCCTCTTCTCATTCTTTATTGTTTTTCGATCGGAGAGCTTTCGCCCTTTAGTTGGAGTGCCAAAGAATCTCGGGTTTCTAGGGTTTGGTCCACTAATTTACGGTTGGAAGTTTCTGTTCTTGGATAACCCTCCGAAAATTCCAATTCGACGATTTTAATGCGATGTACTTGGAAGAGAAAGGCAAATAATTCAGTTTATTCTTCATTCTATGTTTATCAACTTGATCTTCCACCGTAAGAGGAGAGATCCAGATGGAGAGAGGAAATCAGAATACAGAGGTAGAAGGGAACTAAACTTATGTCAGCGTGATTCCATGAGTCGATTCCTTCCTATCTTATTGGCGTTCCAGTCCTCTTTATACAAATCATATAATTGTTGTAGATCGTTTCAGATAAGAATAGATAAAATGCCAGCGGAATTACATCTTGAATTCAAACATGTTTTGGTTGGGCGGAACAAATATTTCATGAGCGATTTGGGGCTAGTCAATTCCACATTGTAAATCTCTTTGTCTGATCAATTGGGACTACCAGATATATTTATACTTTTCATTTTTATACGAATTGGTTATTTAAACTTTCATTTCATTTTTCAATCGTAGGGATGAAAGTGGACTCTGAACATTTTTTTGATATTTCAGAAAATTCCACAAAAATGTATATCTTCCCCGGAAAAACACTAACAAAGTTCTATCGCGATATTGATACTGTAATATAAATCACTAGTTACATAGTGCCTATTATATAGAAAGTGTGAATTTTATGAGCTCGGTGAAACTGTCCTTTGTGGTGTTCTTCAAGGTCAGAGAGAACCAGTTGCTGAATTATATTTTAATTCCCCCACTGATGACGTAAAGTTAGAAATCACTTATTTCTTTGCTTAGCCTCCCTGAAGAAATGCCATGTCTTCTTGGAAACGAAACCATTACTTAGAAGCAGGGATGATTTAATGATATTCATACAGGCCATGATATCTAGAGGGTTAATTGACCCTTCTCACTCATCGTTTGTGATAAATAGAACCTGCATTTTAAGAACCATTATGCGGTGTCCAGTTTTCATTCATTGTTTGAGTGATATTTGGGTTTTAATTCACATGATAATACTTCTTCTTTTTTGGTGTTTTTTTTGTTGGAATCACAATTGCAAATTGTAGACACTTGATAATATTCTTTTGGTTTGAATTCCAACGTATAACCTACCCTTTAATCATCTGGAGAATCTCTCTCATTGCTCTCTTCTAACATCTTCTTTGATTGCCTACCTATTAAGGAGCTTTCTTATTGTCATTCTTTCTCTCTCATCCGCTGCAAAGCTCCTTTTTGGACATATTCCATGGCTAGAATCCAATCAAGACTCTCTTTTTCTAGCCAATTTGTTGTATACTCCCTTTGCAAATGCTGCTTGCTCCTTTCTTTCCTTTTCAGTCACCTTTCGAGCCTGTTTGAGATATAAAAAATGCCAAGGGGAAGGGCCAGCACCGTTGCAGGGAAGCCTGCCAAAGTTGAAGAACAGGTGAATTCGAATGTGGAAATTGATCCCGAAGAGTACGAGGAAGAGTTTGAATATGAAGAGGTAGAGGAAGAAGTAGAGGAAGAGGTAGAAGAAGAGGACGATGTTCCAGAAGAAAAAGAAGAAATTTCTGTTTCAGCTAGAGAGAAAGAACCAGAAGAGGAAGAGAATCACAAGGAACTTCTCTCTCTACCTCCACATGGCTCCGAGGTTTACCTTGGTAACATCCCACAAGATGCATCAGAAGACGATTTGAAATCCTTTTGTGGGTCCGTAGGTGAAGTTTTCGAGGTATCTGCCAATTGTATGTTCTTTTTATCTTGAAGTAAATCAGTCTAAGACAATTTCTGTAAAAGGTAAGAATTATGAAAGGAAAGGATTCGGCAGAGAATAGAGGTTATGCTTTCATTACCTATCGGAGCAAAGAGCTTGCTGGTAAAGCCATCAAAGAGCTCAATGGGACCGAGTTTAAGGCAAGATCCATTTTTTAGTTATATCATCTTTTATTACCAGGAAATCATTATACTCTGGGATCTTTATGTAAATGTTGTGGTTTCAGGGAAAGAAGGTGAAGGTTTCTGCGTCACAGGTGAAGACCCGGCTTTTCATTGGCAATGTTCCTCGGCACTGGTCAGATGACGATTTGAAGAGTGAGGTGGAGAAGGTTGGCCCTGGAGTTATTCTCGTGGAGCTGAAGAAGGTCTGGATACTTTTAAATGATCTCTGTTTATCTCTATCTCCATCTCCATCTCCATCTTTATATCTCTCTACATCCCTATCCCCTATCCCTATATTCATCATCTTTACCTGCATGTCCATCCCCATTTCCAGTCCTATCGCTATATCTGTGGCCATCAAATGTTTATGCCAAAGCTTTGTTCTATTGATATTTTAGTTAATTACCTCTCTCTTGGTGTATTCATTCTAATGTTTATTCTGAAATGTTATACATCATTATTTATTGATTCCTCCTCGTGGATGAATACCGTAGTGGAGGTTCAATAGTTCAATTTTACTCCCATTAGTCTGACTTGTGATGAAAGTTTAACATTTATTCCTGGCTCTGTTGGACAAAATAGGACCCACAAAATTCTAGCCGCAACCGGGGTTATGCATTTGTGGAGTACTACAATAATGCTTGTGCTGAGTACTCAAGAAAGAAAATGTCGACACCAAAGTTCAAGCTAGAGAATAATGCACCAACAGTCAGCTGGGCGGATCCAAAGAATAGTGATTCATCTTCAAATACACAGGTCGTTATACTCTTGGCATTTTTGTTTTCTTGGACTTTTGATCATGGTTGTAGTTCCCTTGGCAATTTCTCTTTCGAGGAAAATAGATAATGGTTGTAGTTCCCTTGGCAATTTCTCTTTCTAGGAAAATGGATAATGGTTGTAGTTCCCTTGGCAATTTCTCTTTCTAGGAAAATGGATTATGGTTTTAGTTCCCATGGCTATTTCTCCTTTGAGGAAAATGAATTTGATTGTGGTTGCCTGATTTTCTGACATTTTGTCTCTGGGATAGAAATATCATGGTTGCTGTCATTTGCTCGGCATTTTCTCTCTCTTGGAAAAAGATTTAGGAGATATTTTCATTTGCTCAGCTCTCATTTATCTGCTTGCCATTATATTTCTCTCAGAAATTGGATAATGAGTTTAGTTGATCTCCCTTGGCATGCTGTCCCTCAAGGAAAAGAAATCGTGCTACTTCCATTATTTTACAAGTCATTTTGTTCTCTCTCCAGCAAAATGGATTATGGTCGCTCTCTTGGCATTTGTATTTGTAGGAAAATGTACTCGTTTTTCTATTCTCTATTCTCTCTCTAGGAAAATGGGTTATAGTTGTTGTTCTTGTCCTATTCTTGTTTCTCTCTCTAGGAATATGGATTCTGGTTGCAGTCTTGACCCTTCAGCGTCTTCTTTAGTTTTAAGTGGATATGGTTGCTGTCTGGACTTTCTCATGACATTGTGTCTCTCTAGGAAGAGGGATTCTGAAGGTAGTTGATTCCCTCTGGGCACTTTCTCTCTCTATGCAAATGTATTCTAATGCTAGCTTGACCTTCCCGTGATGTTTAGTCTTCTCTGGGAAGAGGGATTTTGGGTGTTGATCACCTCTGTGGGCAATCCTTGCTCTAGGCAAATGCATTCTATTCACCGGCATTTCTGGATTTCTCGTAATCATACAGGTGAAGGCATTGTACGTGAAGAATTTGCCAAAGGACGTGACGCAGGAGGAAGTGAAGGAGCTTTTCAAGCGGCATGGGGAGATCATCAAGGTGGTGCTCCCGCCTGCAAAGCCCGGGCAGGAGAACAGCAGATTTGGCTTCGTCCACTTTGCCGAACGCTCCATGGCCATGAAGGCTCTCAAGAACACCGAAACTTATGAGCTTGAAGGTGATACTTTTCTCTCTCTACATATATCTCTCTGTCACTTCATCTCTCTTGTCACACGAAACTGGGCATTCCAATTCTCTCTTCCCCCTTTCTCTCCGTCTCTCTTTTCCGGCCCATTACAGGCAGGCAAAGCTCTATCTCTCCATCTCTCTTCTGTGGCCCAATGCGACCTAAAAATTCTATTCACTCTCTCTTCCCTCTGTTGCTTTCTCTTATCTGATCTAAGCATAACCGGGCAAAAGCTCTCTCTCTCTCTCTCACTCACCCAGTTCCTCTCTCTTGTCTGGCCCAACACAGTAGGCGAAGTCCCTATCTCTGTCATCGTGCCCAAGCCACCTGGACTAATGTTTTCTCTATGTCTTGACAGGACAAGTCCTAGAATGCTCCCTCGCAAAACCGCCGGCAGACAGCAAAAAGTCTACTGATTCGGGGTCAACTCTCTCTCACAAAGCCCCTCTTCTCTCAACCTTCCCTTCTCGCCCTGGTTACTCCCTGGTCAACCCCTATGCCGCTCTCCCGCCTGCCTACTCCCCGGGCGCTTTCGTCCAGGTCTGGTCCAAACTTCATAAATATTTTCTTCAGGTTTAGATTATTCCCGCCTGTAATCATATAAACGAATCGCATGTACATTTCTGCAGCCTGGTATGGCCATGGTGCCCATGCTTTTGCCTGACGGCCGTGTCGCGTACGTCCTGTAAGTCTACTCTCCCCGTGTTGTGGTTGACCCATAGATTTTCGACTTCGGGTTTCTTAGAGTGTTCCCTGGCTTGCAGGCAGCAGGGCGCCATCCCAGCTGCGCCTTCGCCCTCGCAATTGCCGCACCAGCAGCGTGGCGGCGCCGACAAGAAAGGCGGCGGCGGGGGCAATTTCTCCAACAGGGGCCGCCCTGGCGGGGCAGATGGCGGCACGAGGCCAGGACAGAGGTACCGTCCTTACTAATAATTCGCTGGACCCTTGCGGATCCTTTTTAGAAGTAGTTTAAAAAAACACTCCGTTTTGAAAATTGGACTTCTACCTGTTATAAATTTCATTTTTAAAAAATTGCACGAAGTGTGCCACGTGGAAATAGGGGGGGGGGGGGCCATGCCGCTGTCTCTTCTTTAAAAAAATCTCTAGTCGGTGCGATTGTATTATTTGCGAAAATGTGCCATGCACCACGTGGTGAACGGAGACGTGGGGCCGCATCCGTTAGCCACGTGGCTAGGACGTCGGAGTCAGTTACGCCTCTGCATATTACCGTTTGGTAGGTACTTAAATCGACTCCGACGTCGGTGCGCAGTGGAGGAGATGATTGCGATGGATCTTAGGTCGTTGATGATTCTGCCGCTGAGGTTACTCTTGATCCTTCTTTGCTCTGGTGAGCTTCTTCCTCCTAGAGGATATCTGTTTCCGTACGCTGTTAGAAATTCAGATTTCTGTCCTACCGGTGCTTGTTTTGCTGGCTAGATATGAAGAAACCCGCAGCTGTTACTTTTAGATTCGTTTGATCTTCTTCCTCTCTTAATCTCTTTCCATTTGAATTCGTGCCTGAAGAAGTAGAGTCATTCATCTCTAGCTACCGTTCTTTCGTAGTTTAAAGCTTGTAATGCTCAAAAAGAAGATGCTCTTGTATTTCATTGTCTCGTGTCCACTGTAGGCAATCTAAAGCTTTGGAAGTTTTCTTTCATTCTGGATATGGCGATTATTTCTTCTTCCTCTTTTCTCGTTGGAGAATATTCATCTCCATTCGAACTTCGAAGCATTCAAATATTGAAATTTTTGTAGTCGTTTCAAAGCGACATAGTTCGCTCTGGTTTGATTATCTTTCTTCTTTTAGATCTCTTTTCGGTTAGACTAACACGAGCGTGTGATTTTTATAGACTGTTCTAGGATATAGGCCCTGTTCGGATGCCCGGCAAATCTCTTGCTCCTTATAATTGAATTCTAGGTTGTGATCCTTATTCAAGAGATCTACCGCCTTTCCCCACTTTACATTCTAATAAATTTCCAGGCAAAGTTCTTCAGACACATGGATCAACACTAGGCATTAACTACGGCCAAATTGCGAACAATCTCCCCTCCCCATCCCAAGTCCTCCCAATTCTCCGCTCCCTCAACATCACCAGAGTAAAGCTCTACGACGCCGACCCCACCGTCCTATCCGCCTTCTACAACTCAGACATAAACTTCATCGTCTCAATCAGCAACGAAAACGTACCTCCCATTACAAATCCCTCGAACGCCCTCTCGTGGGTAAAGCAGAACGTCCTCCCCCACATTTCCCAAACTCGCATCACCTGCATCACCGTAGGAAACGAAATCCTCTCAGGCAATGACACTTCTTTAATCTCTAATCTCCTTCCGGCTATGCAATCGGTTTACCAATCACTCTCCGCCCTCGGACTAAACGATCGTGTGACAGTCACCACCGCTCATTCCTTCACCATTCTATCCTCTTCCTTCCCGCCTTCTTCTGGCTCTTTCCGCCGGGATCTTTCTCAGTATATTAAACCGATTCTCGAATTTCATTCCCGTACTAAGTCCCCTTTCTCGATAAACGCCTACCCTTTCTTCGCCTACAAGGCTGACCCAATCGGAATCCAGCTTGCCTACACTCTCTTCGAGCCCAACTCAGGCATCCTCGATCCAAACACAAATCTGAAGTATGATAATATGTTATACGCTCAAATGGACGCTGTTTATTCCGCGCTTAAGGAAATGGGGTACGAAGAAATTGAAGTCAAGATCTCCGAGACTGGTTGGCCTTCAATGGGGGACCCAGAGGAGAAAGGCGCTTCTATGGAAAATGCGAAGGCCTATAATGGTAATCTCTTGAAGAGGATTGCAATAAAAGAAGGAACTCCTATGAAACCTTCTGTGCCTATCGATGTCCACTTATTTGCGCTGTTTAACGAGGATTTGAAGCCCGGGCCCAGATCGGAAAGGAATTATGGATTGTTTTATCCAGATGGCACTCCTGTTTATAAAATTGGTCTTCATGGTTACACGGAGCCTCCTCCTTATTACTTCAACTACGACGTGGGCTCTTCATCTTCACTGAGAATGGTAAGATTGCGTGCGAGTAATTTATTCTATTTTACTTCTCGCTTGGCTGACTATTTTTGTTGCTGTTATTGGCGTCTGTGGATCTTGCGGAGGAAGGTGAAGGTACTCTTTTTGGCTTGTATATCTCTTTTGCTTGTGTTTGTGTAGCCTATGATATGGTCATGCTTATTGGTCGCCCGTTGATATATCTTTCCATGTTGTTAGATGAGTGATGGATTGGTGCTATTTAAGGGTATTTATTTAAATATTCTTTCTAGGGTTGGGGAGTTGAGTCGAGGAAGAGAAGGGGAAGTTATCATTTGGTCTAATGGTCTTATCATTATCTATCTCCTATATTTATCTCTCTCTCCGTAGAGCAAACGTTTATCTTGGTATTCATTTAGGGTTGTGAGCTTAGGTCAAGGAAGAGAGGGGGATTAAATATCCTACATCTCAACCCTATAAGATCAATGGAATGGTGTATTGTAACTTACTTCACGTGAGATAGCATGTACTGATGCTTATGTGAATATAACCATCTTAATAACATTCTTTTAGTAAGTTTTTTATGAGAAATTTCGGCATGACAATGATATGTGGTCTTGTCAATGTAGCAACTTCAGTGGACACTCATCTAGCTAGCTGAAGGTGGTAGAGGCATGGATTTCAAGGATGAGCGAGCCCACCTTGCCCAGCCTGCCCCTGAACAAAATTCCATAGGGTGGCTAAGTGCAGAAATGTGGCTCTACAAGGAGGGTGTGTGAATAGATGAATGACCAAAAGATCTAGGAAAGCATGCTCGGGCTAAAGAAGTAAGCTTTGGTGTCATCATGAGTTCCTTGCTAATTGAAGGACAATCCTCATGGCTAGGCTGGGACTGTGGGATCTTGCTACGTGATGCTCAATCTGAATAGCATGAAATGCTGATGTATTGACGATAGTCATGATATGGCACCCCAACAAAGCACATAAAGATATAGGAACCTCGTAACAAGCTTATACTAATATGTGGTGAAGGGTAAACCATAGAAGATGCATAGGAGAGAGAGGTAAACGGCCCTAATGCCATGTGGGGGAATATTCTAACATTCCCTGAAGCTAGTGAGTATAAATCATCCACACCTGACGTGGAACTCATGATATTATTAGAGAATTTTTTTAGGCTCTTAGTGAAAACATCAACTAATTGATTTTGATGAGACAACATGCATCTTGGAGATGACATATTGTAGTATCATGTCATGAACATAGTAATAGTGACATGTTTAGTATGTTTTTAAAAGGTAGGATTCCTTGCAATGAACATTGCATTGACAAAACATGGACAAAGGCATATGAAGGAGTGATGTCCAAGTTCTCTCGTAGAGATCAGAGCCAAACCATATCAAAAGTTTTCTTACCAAAGCACAATATTCAGATTTTTGTACTAAAACAAGATACTACCTTTTCATGGGTGCCAAGTGACTAAATCCTTGCTAACCACATGCAATGGCCTTTAGTTGACTTCCATCCATTGGCCCTTTCAAACTTAATACCATGCCCCAATACTAAAATGGCTATGGTTGTTGTAGATGAGCCCTTTTCTTAGAGCATGTTAAGTTCGGAGTACAGATTTTTAGAAAACCATCGGTTCTCCTTCCAAAAACCTGCATCAGCTTGAATGCAGGGTTCGACCTCGACAACTTCCCTGATGCAATCTGCATCACACATGAGAAATAAATGAGTGAGGGGACTTTGTGCCTCCCCCAAAAATTTTAGGTGTATTCTCTAAAATTTTCTTGATATCGCATGTGTCATGAAAGTTCTTTCAGAAAGTCCACGATGAAGCTCTAATGCCATTATGGAGTAGGGAAAATGCTTGGGCACATGTTCAAAAAGGGGTGCACAAGGATATGTAGAAGAGAGAGAGAGAAGAACAGGCCCTAATGGGGCAAATTACAATGGGCCAAAGGGGGGAATATCTTGAAGAGCATGTCATCTCAACCATCTATGTTAACCTAATCATGCACATCATCTTGAGACCAACATTTCAAGGTCACATGACTTGATGTTGGACAAGGGTTTAATCTTTCCTTTTTTAGGTCATGAATTCCTCTTCTATAAATAAAAGGTTTTGTCAGAAAGTGGATGTCATGCATCCTGCAATGAACTTCTTTGATAGTTTTGTAATTCTCGCTCGTGTATGGTCTTTTTCATGTTTTAAGGGGTAGGGCTCCCCTCGCTCATCCAACTGTCTACTTTGAAAATTATACATGGGACTGGAGCCACGGGCTTCTATGGTCTCTCGCTGCTGATTAATGGCGAACTTCTATGCTCGACCTTCTAGTTCCATGGCATGCGCAAGCAGCGTGCCGCCACAGCAGTGGTATTCTCTTGCGGCATTCCGCTCGGCAGCGTTCAGATCCGTCTCTCAGAGGTGCTCATCTCTTGGCAGCACTCATCTGCCATGGCTCAAGCGAGGTATGTCTGCCCTGATTCGTCATGCCCATTTGATTCAGCTCCAGCCCAGCTCTTGCTTGGCTGCCTCGAGTAAAGTCGGGCGCTCTTGCCTGTCCAAATGGTCTCTCGCGTCTGGTGTGCTCCAGTCCAGCTAGAAACTCTCGTCGGATAGATCTTTCCATTAGCGTCCAGATGTTGGCGTGAGTGCCCAGAACTGGTTGGTGCCTACATCTTGCCGTAGAAGTCAAGATCTTGGTGCCGTCCTCCTCCACGCGCTACTCTAGATGCTCTAGATAGCCTCACCTATGCCAGTAGACTTGGATCATAGTTCTCGGGATTTGCAATTTCATTGCCTTTGCGATGACCATTCTTCCCTCTGTTCGTGAGTTCCTTCGAGAAATTTTTACTCGATATTCATGCCCACAGTCCACGGAGATAATCGTTGGACCACTGTTCAGCACCTTCAATGGGACCACTCAACGCGCATGGTGAAACTCCATAGGCCCTCGTTTATTTCGTCCAATATCGTCCTTCACGTTGCCTTACCAGTCGTCTACCCTCTTCTCCTTTGGCAAAGGAGTTCCCTCTCATGGCCTCAACCCCGTACCTCTTGATGAGTAATTTTCATTTTATCATTAAAAATAGTATTTTTCAATCCACGATTATGCATAAAATGAAATTTTTGTTTAAACGATTTGACGAT
>JAHCZF010000086.1:0-25000 GCA_024174645.1 Lemna minuta
ACTGAAAACAAAGTACAAAAAGAAAACTAAAAAGTGAGATAATCTTGTGCTGCCTCCTAAGACCATTAAGTTGAACGTCTCCATCCAGACAAAACTCTAATAAACCTATGACTACCAATGTGGTGAGGGTGATACCATCTTCACGTCCTCGTGTACCTCGAGAAGATGCAGTTTTACCGTGTCAGCTGGTGCAGGTGGTTCTGATGTCAGGTACGGCTTGAGACGATGGGCATTTACCTTGAATTGTCGCCCAAATTTGATGTCAGAGATGAGCATGGATCAGCCGTCAAACAAATCTAGAATCACATATGAACCATCCCATCGAGAGCGTAGCTTCCCAAGAAAGAGCTTAAGAGGAGAACTGTAAAGCCAGACCTTGTCGTTGACTTGAAAGGATCATCTTTTCCATGTAGATCGATGTGTTCTCGTACGCGTCGTGTCTTAACTCTTGCAACTCCTAGAGTAGGAGAGTCATTTTTTTTTGCTTCATCCAAAGACACGTTGAGATTTTTGATAGCCCAATAGGCTCGATGCTCAAGCTCAACCGAAAGATGGCAGGTGATAACATGCTAATTAGACATGATAATACATGATTATTTATGCATATTAAGGCATAAAAGATTTTATTCCTATGCATGTTATCATATTTTTTTAGTATTTATCTACCATTCTATAAAAGAGTCATTATAATATCAAAGTACATTAATTTAGGGTTAATTATGATGAATTAAAAGATAAATAATTTCATAACCCATCTTTACTTGAGATTATAATTAGTTTTCAATGTTAAATAATGTGAGAAATCATTTTATATACAGTCATATAATTTTCTAAGTTTTAAAATCTTAAAGAAATTAGTACATTTTTTAAATAGAAATTAAATCTCCTGTTATTATTAAATTTGTTTTTTTCGAATGATAGATAATTTAATTTCTGATCAAATTGAATTAAATTTGAATTAATTCGGAGTTATATTTTTGAAAGTTATGAATTTTTACATTTTTAGGGATTTTTTTGGATTTTTTCTGATTTTTAATGGATTTTTCAGGATTTTTCACAATTAAAAATCTAATTTTTCTAATTAGAAATCAATTTATAAGCGCGCAGGAGCGTTTGATTGCATGATTAAATCGTGATCGTCGATCTTCACTTAAGGCGCGGTGTAGGTGGCACATTATGATTTGTCAGCGAATCATTTTTGAA
Organism: Lemna minuta; assembly: GCA_024174645.1. Lineage (NCBI taxonomy): Eukaryota > Viridiplantae > Streptophyta > Magnoliopsida > Alismatales > Araceae > Lemna > Lemna minuta. Next base: position 1,204 of record JAHCZF010000086.1, read on the forward strand.
ACATTTTAATCTTAGCCGTTGATCAAAGGAGTTATGACGACTGAGATTAAAACCGAGAGAAACGCATCTAAGCGTCCGATCAAGATATAACGGGGGGCGTTTGACACGTTATTTATAACGCATGTGATGTGGCATCATCTCGGCGGTCCATCTGCAATCCAACGGCCATGACTTTAATCGTAACGATTCGCATTCGAGCATTTCATCAGAGTCGTTGATCGAAGATTAATGCCGATTGGACGGTTACGACCAATTTGCCCTATAAATTGAGATGTTTTTCGACAATGTAAAGCATTCCAGGGCAATTTGAGTTAATCGAACTGTTTAGACACGAAATCCCTTGAATCTCTTGATTCTAATCGCTTCTAGACTTATTTCCACATCAACAGAGTGCTTGAGAGTGAGATTTTGTTGAGAGACGAGGAAGAAATCAACGCTTGAACATCAACAATCGCGATTTTCCGAATTTTGGATAAATAGCCTTGATCCAGTGACTAAATTGGATCAATTCGAGCGGATGGGTTAGGGATAGTGTTTCATCCTAATTTATCTTTGTATAGCTTTAGATTTCATTTTTGAATCGTAATTTGAGTCAATTTCAATTTCAATTTTGGTTTTTCATGATTTTATTTTTCGGAAATTTTTCTATTGTTCATTCGATGATTTCTTTGAGAAATCAGATCCAAATCCAGTGATTTTTGACTTCGTGGATTCGTCTTCGAGTCGTGTTTCCAAAAATATCAAGTTGCCTAATTTATATCGACATTTCATCGTCCGATTAGATCAAATTTGAAGAGATCTTCAGAAATTACCTTAATTCTATGTGGATTCAACCCTTATTCACCACTTGACCCCTCAATTCGTGTTTATTCCTAAAATTGACGAGTTTGGATATTATTTTGACTCTTGACTGTGTGTTTTCAATGGCCTTGCGGTCTCGATTCATCAACAGGCTTTCCCGAAGATAAGCCGGAAAGGAGACATCTCGATGGGTGTCTTGTATGATGTCTAATATACTCATAGTGCGTCGGGAAGCTTTTGCGCCTAATCCTTCTCATCTGCCCATTTTCCTGGGGGTTGTATGGAGTGATGACGCAATGGTGTACTCCATATTTTTTCAATAATACCTGAAAACGCGCATTGTTAATGTGTGAGCCTCTGTCGCTTATGATGGCCCTCGGACAACCGTATCAGACAAATATGCATCTTGTGACAAATCTGAGTACCTCCCAATGATTCTTTGTCCAAGTGGGGATTACTTCGACCCACTTGGAGATATAATCCACTGCTACCAAGATATACTCTTTCCCGTCTAAAGATGGGAAAGGTCCCATAAAATTTATCCCCTAAAGAGAAAAAATTTCCACTTTAAGGATCGGCCGCATCGGCATTTCATCTCGCTTAGAGATGTTCAATGTTTCTTGACATTGTAGATAGTTCGTGTAGAAAAAGTGTGCATCCTTGAAGATGGTGGGCCAGTAGAAGCCGCTATTTAGGATTTTATCTACGGTCTTGCGCATTATAAAATGTCCTCCGCACATCAATGAGTGACACATCTCCAAGATGTCTCCTTGCTCCTCCTCTAGTATGCATCGCCTAATGATCTGGTCATATCCTAAATGGAATAGGAGTGGTTCTTCCCAGAAGTAGTACTTGAGATCGTGGAAGAACTTATCTCGTTGATGATGATTCCAATGTTCCAAGATCGATCCAGTCACGATGAAGTTGACGATGTGTGCATGCCAGGGGGCATGGCTCGAGATGGCAAGGAGGTGCTCGTCGGGGAATGTGTCACCAATGTCTCCTGCACCTAGAATGTGGAGACACGATAAATGTTCTGCCACTGAGTTCTCCCTGCCCTTCTTGTCTTTAATCTCCAAGTTGAATTCTTGAAGGAGCAATACCCATCGTATAAGTCCTGGTTTGGCCTCTTTCTTGGAGAGCAAGTATTTTAAGGCCGCATGATCAGTGTAGATAACGATATTTCTCTCTAAGATGTAACGTTAGAACTTCTCGTGTGCGTAGACCACCGCCAAAAGCTCTTTCTCTGTTGTCATGATAGTTTATTTGAGCTTCAACAAGGGTCTTTCTTACATAACATATGGCCGCCATCTTCTCTTCTAATCGTTGCCCCAATACCGCTCCCACTGTGTAGTCCAAAGTGTCGCACATAATCTCAAAGGGTAAGTCTCGATTAGGACTTTGAAGAATCAGTGCTTCGATTAGTGCTTGCTTCAGTATTACAAATGCGCGCTTCCCTTCTTTGTTGATGACGAATTCTTTATCTTTGCAAAGAATGGTGGTGAGTGGCTTGAAGACTTTAACAAAGTCTTGAATTAATCTCCCTGTAAAAATTGGCATGCCCAGAAAGCTCCTCAAATCTTATATGAGTAGCCAGGGAGGAGGTTTTAGATGACCTCTATCTTGGCCTTATCCACCTCTAGTCCTTTGCCTGAGACGATATGCCTGAACACTACTAATGTAGGATATTTTGAGAAAATGATATGTATCAAAGATGAGAATGTAAGTGTGATTATGTGAGGAATTGATGACTGAATTATGAAATGAATATCTATTGAAATTAATTATGAAATAATCCTACAAATGCATGAAGGACCTATGAATGATATCAATGAGGAATAGATATATAATTCAGAAAAGAAATCATGGGAGGGTAATTCAGAAATAAGAGGAGAAATGATGATAGTAGCAATTACGATAATGAAGCAAGCGATGAGAAGAGAATAAAGAATGTGTGGAGAAGTTAAAATGGATGAGAAGAGAATAGAGAATACGTGGAGAAGACGATATTGAAGATGTAATGAATAGGAAGAATAATATAGAGAATATTCGATTATTATAATAGTAAGATGAGGGGATATTTAATTGGGCTCTCAGATAATAGTCACGCGACAGAGAATTAGATTGGAAATTTTTCGGTCAACGTTGGACTTAAGGATTCGAGAAAAGAACTATTAAACACCGTGAAAAGAGAGCGAGGATGATTACATGGTTTGGACGAAAAGACGATGCTCTTGAAGTGGCCAAATGGTAGAAGATCTCCTTGGTTAGTCTCTGACAGGAAATGGTTGAAAGCGTCAGAACGGAGGGAGAACAAAATAGGGAGGTAGAATTTTGGAGTGAGAGGTTGCGGGAGAGATACGGGAAATCACAAGAACACACAGTGTTTTCGAAACAAGGAAAACCGTCATTGATAAACAACAAAAACTACATTGTTTGTCTTACAATTTCCCTTTTATAGGGTGAGGAGAAAGAGGTTACATTGAAACGATGCATCGTGATGGTTATCTGGCGTGTATGAGCAGTTGCGATATGTCTCGAGAGTTCTTACTGAGTTTTCAAGGATCTCAGTTTAGCCGAAGAATGAAATGATTAATCTCGATAATCTCAGGGCAACTTAACGATCGTGAGATCGTAATGAGGCATTAGTGGATCGGATCAGGTTTGAGATGTTCCGTTATTCTCTTATCACGCGAGCGTCCAGTTGATGGTAGTCGTAAGAAGAGAGTTGACGTTGTTGCGTAAGGATCGTGGGTGATGGGGTTGACCGGGCCTCGTGTCTTTTTAAAACTTACTCGGTTGAGGCGACGAGAAGGCAGATAGCATGCGATAACACAGGTGATGGTAATCTTGTTTTTGACGTTGAGAAGGAACTCGTTGAAGTTGATGTCGATGAGAGCTATGTGGATAACGGTGTTCGAGATTCTGTGGTGGACGAGACGCTTAACGATGTAGATAATTCCATCATTTGCTTGGTCAGCTGGTGACTTGGCGGAAATGTAAATCGCAGTGAAGATAGAGAGGTCTTGACTTTGCACGAGCGAACAACAACAAGGTAACTCGCGGTGCTCGCACAGGCTTTGACTTGAAAGAGGAATTATCCTATTTGACTTTAAGTGATCTCTTGTTGAATAATCTATGTTTGAGTGACTTGCGTTCTTGCTTTTATCCATTGTTGGTGGAAATGGCTCTGCTCGAAGCCTTTGCGTGGAGAATCCACGTGTCTGCGCGTGATGCTTGAGCTTTCATGGCTTAACTTCAGTGGAAGGAGATGTTTGTATGTCCTGTAATGGTTTTGTTCCAAATAGGGAGTAGTTGACCTTGAATAATCTTCTATTGAGCAATCTCTATACTCGTGCAGAGCCTTGACTGGAAATAAATCTCAATAGTCTTCTTATTCATTTGAGTGGCTCGTCAGTAAGTTTGATATCCTTTATTAATGAAGTTTCTTCTATGCTGAACTGCCTTCATAAACTGTTGAGAGGTTGTTCATGTGGGAGATAATCATGTAAGAATTCTTCTTCTCCCTCAACCGTGATGATATCGTGATGTAGGATATTTCAAAATGATGATATGTATGTAGGTGAGAATGTGAGTGTGAATATGTGAGGGAGAGATGGGTGAATTATGATATGAATATCTATTGATATTTTTTATGAAATATTCCTACACATTTATGAAGGACCAATGAATGATATCAATGAGGATAAATGTAGAATTCAGAGAGAATATTGTATATGTTAAATCAGAATTATGAAAATAGGAATAATGATGATGGCGATGAATATGTAGATGAAATAAATGGAAGAGAATATGAAATGACTTATTTAATGAATAAGAGTGATTATGATGATAATTTCTTATAACGCGGAGGGGAGTTAAGACTGATAAGATGGAAGATTAAAAGTAAAGATCAGTGAATGAATGAGGAAGATAATTCAGAAAGATGATGGTGAGGATGAAATTTATGAATGCGTCGAGTGAGAAAGGAGATGGAGAGAATTATGTGTTTATTTTAATGAATATGATTATTCTGTTATAATGTTATATCGTGTAATAGAATATAAGTGATAATACAGAAGACAAAAGTATTTATTAGTGAGAATATGAAGAAGGATAATTCGGTAGAAAATGTGAAGATAACGATAATGATTGTGAGTATGAAGAGAAGGTGAAGAGATGAAATGATATTAAGAAAGGATAGAACTATGACTCGGGTTTATTTGATGTAGGATAATTTTGGATGGTATATAGAAGAAAGAATAGATATGAAGATGAATAATGTTGGACTTATATCTGTTGAAGGAACTATTATTCACAGTAAAATAGGAAAGGATGATACCTGAATTTGACGTGAAGATGATGCCTTTGAGATCACCAAATGATCCAATATAAACTATTTGATTCTTAACTTGAGATGGATGAAAGATGAGAGCAGTGGAGGGAGAAAAGAGAGGAGGATAGAACTCGGGATGAGGCTTTGGAAGAGAGAATGGATAACAAGAACACGAAGAACACAGTGATAAAGTTAACCAAAGATAAACGCTTCATTCATCAATAACAACATGTGTTTCTCTCTTACAATTGTTTCTTTTATAGAGTAGAGGAAGAGAGGAATGAAAGGATGCGTCGATGAACACAAAAGAGTCAGTTACGGGAGTTACATCCCTTCGTGAATGAGTTTCATGCCTCTTCATTGTCATAGTCATCACGTGTGTGGAGTTACGTGGAACAATTTTAGAGGAGACGTGGAGTCTTTCCAGATCCCGTGGACTCAGTGGCAGTTGAGGAGATTTTGGAAGCAGTTATTTGACCAGTCAACACTTTAAGAGGAGTTTTTCTAGGTTCCCGACAGCCGGGGTTGACTTGTATTCCTTGCGAAGTAGTTAGGAATTATCCTTGTGGCTTCCTTTCTGGGTTGCATCCTTCTTTAAGATGATCGTTCTTCATACAAGATTGATCCATGATTTAATTGTCGTCATACTCGTGTTGATTGGATTTTGATCTTGCTGTCTTCTGTTAGGAGACTTAGCTCCCGTGGAATCCCATAACAGTAATGTTGTGGAGGGCTTCACGTTTATTCAACGTTATCATTCTCGTGGAGGCTTCACATGTCATTATTAATCCTGAGATGTTCTTCATCTAAATTCTCGTTGACCCTGAGATGACCTTGGAGGCCTTGAGCAGTTAAGGACGGTTTTGATAATCACGAGGACTGTCCATTAGTAGCTATCAGGCTGAATTTTCTCCTTCTTCCTTATCCGTGAGGGTCTTGTTTAAACAGGTGGTAATCCTCATTGTTAGATTCTTCCTTCAAGTTCTTCATGATAGGCTTTATTTATCTTCTTTGATGGCAGCTCTCTTCAGCATAATTATAGACATAGAAATGCTCTTCATGAATTTTAGAAACCGTGAAGTTCTTTGATGTAATCTTCATATTCACTTGAGTGAATTGTGAGCTTGATATTCTCTGTTGATGAGGCTTCTTTATGCTCTTCATATAACCTTTGATAAGTCTTGAATTCGATCTTTATTTCCATGGGCTTTGACTTGAGTTGTCACCGAAGATAGTTTCTTCCCACAATAGTAATAATTAGATCTCTCCTAAAATTCTAACTATAGGTGGTATTCAAAGAGAGAAGGGAATGGAATAACAAGATGTTCCTACTGATTTTCTTTCTTGAGATCAGTAATTTATACAAGGTACCTATGATATATTGGATATGGTTTGGATAATTAGGAACCTATATCAAGGTAAGAGGTGGTTGATTTGATCCATTCAAGAAATTCTAAGTATCTAAGGATAAGGATTTAATTTCTTTTGACCAAGTCAATCTTTGGATCAGTATATAATTGGAGGAGGAGGGAAGATAATTCCCTTTTGATCTACACTCTCTTTCAATGTTTTAGAGGGGCTTTCTTCGTTCATTTCATGAATGGATAATTTCTCAAAATTATGAATAAGGAGGAGTATAGTATTTTGTTGCTGTTGAGAATGATTTCTCTTCCTTAGCTCATACCTAGGTTCACTTGGAACCCTTATGTTCTTGTGTTGAGATAATTCTCCATCATATCACTTAGATGATAGGTAGTTATGGTGATCATCTTGACGAGTCATTAGTAGATAATAAACCAAGTCCTCATCTTCATCTTTAACTGTGATGTTATTGCTCGAATAGGAGACGGTAAGGAGGTTGGTCTTCATGACTGTCTTCTTTAATGGAAGATCCTTTCATGTTGATCAGCAACATGTAAACGTATGGTTTTAATCATGCAAAATCTGTCTTGAGGTAGAATCCGAGGTCAATTCCTCCATAAGTATTAGTATAGAGATCTCTTCTAGAATTCTATATATGGTTGGTTTTCAAAGAAAGAAGGGAGTTTAATAACAAAGATGTTCCTACTAATTTTTCTTGAGATCAGTAATCATAATTATACAAGGTACCTATGATATAGTGGAAATCTCTTGGATATTAAGGAACCTATACCAAGGTAAGGGTGGTTGACTTGGTCCATTCAAAGAATTCTAAGTATCTAAGGATGAGGGTTTAATTTCTTTTGACCAAGTCAATCTTTGGATCAGTATGTAAATGGAGGAGGAGGGAAGATAATTCCCTTTTGATATACACTCTCTTTCAATGTTTTAGAGAGGCCTTTTTCATTCATTTCATGAATGGTTAATTTCTCAAACTCGTGAATAAGGAGGAGGATAGTATTTTATTGTTGTTGAGAATGATTTCTCTTCCTTTGTTCATATCTAGGTTCACTTGGAACCCTAGATAATTCTCCATCAACTACTCCCTCTCGTACCATATAATGGGATTTCTCACAGCTTAGCACCAGTCGTTTCCTGTCATAGACCTCAAGGATCTTGGTCACATGAGCAAGACAACTGGATATCATTTCCAAAGATGGAGAAGTCATCCATGAAAACTTCTAAGCTGTCGCCAACAAAATCAGAGAAGATTGTCCTCATGCATCGTTAAAATGTCGCGGGGGCGTTGCACTATCGGAATGACATGTGTTTAAAGGAAAATGTGCCAAAAGGACATGTGAAGGTTATTTTCTCTTAATTTTCTGGATGGATTGCAATTTGATTGTAGCCCAAATATCCATCCAAGAAGCAAAAATAACTTGATCCTACCAGTCGGTCTATGATCTAGTCAATGAACGGTAGAGGGAAGTGATCCTTCTTCGTGGTGGAATTCAGCTTCTGATAGTCGATGTAGACTCTCCATTTCATCGGAAGGCATTTCTAGATCTCTTCGCCTTTCTCATTCATCGTGACCTTTACTTCAAATTTATTTGGAACAGTGTGCACCGGACTATTCCATAGGTTATCGGATATGGGGTAGATAATTTTTGTATTTAGTCATTTAAGAATTTCTTCTTTTGCAGCCTCCCATACCTTCGGGTTGAGTCTTCTCTGGACCTCCCTGATGGGTCTTGACTCATCCTCTAGAAAGATGCGATTAGTGCATAGTGAGGGGTCCAATCCCCTTAGGTCCGTCAGGGTTCAACCTATTGCATCCTCATTCCGTCGTAATACTTCAAGTAATCATTCCTGCTGCTCCTTCTCAAGCGAAGACGAAATGATCACTGGCTTTGCTTGCTCTGTATCAAGGAAGACATACTTGAGTGTTGATGGGAGAGTCTTAAGCTCCAAGGTAGGCTCATCCAATGGTAGCTCTTCAAATTTTGCTCCCTTGTCGATCATCATCACTTCTTATATGCAGGCGTCAATATCTTGGGCATCAGAGAAGTCGATGGCGCCCAATTCCTCAGAAGCCCATGAAGGGTATTTCATAAGCTTGTTGATGTTGACCTTCACGGTGTGCTCTCCCAATTGCAAAGTCGACGTTCACGGAGAACATACAACAAAGTTGACTTTCACGGAAAACAACCATCTTAGGGTACCCATGCAAACCTTGTTGTAAACTTTCTCTTTTCTTCTCTTTATCTCTATCTATAGACCATTGAAGAGGAGATCCAAATGCCCTACAATCGTGTGGATATTGCTAGAGGCTGGAAACTTGAGCAACTTTGAGAAACTCCTTCAATAAAGCTTGTAAGAATGGATTTTAACCTATACTAAATGATAGGATTATCAATTGTTTTGCATCTTAGTATTTTGAATAGTTGATTGAATGTGTTCTTTTTTTATATATTTTGATCAAATTTTTTAGGGCCTATTAAGAATTAGATTCCAACAACCAGCAGGGAGAACGGATTAGTGAAGGGCATATGTAGTGAGGACTTAGGAATTATCATCATGTGCATGAGTGGAGTTGGAAAGCCCTTAGAGATGTGTAGAGGAGGTGGTAAATTCTAAGGTGAAATGATAATAGTGATTCCTAGTAAAGGCAATGTAGATAATGGAGGAGTAGGAGAAAAACCTAGGGGTGGTGATGTAGATGCTTAGAGAAGAGTAGAAGATGGAGAGAACTGGAGAACACCTTCATGTAGGTGACATCAACAAAAGTAATATAGCATAGCATATTAGAGAAATGTACACAATAACTCTTATGAGTGCATGAATAGCCAATGAATAGTCGTCTTAATGTCTGAGGAACAAGTTTAGATAAAAATTTGTATGGTCTTGCATAAAGGTAGGGGACCCAAACACAAGGTAGTAAGGCAAAGAGATAAGCATCATGAAAAAGATGAGTAAGAGGGATTGCATTCTCCAATGGAGAGAGAAGAAGGCAACTGTGGAGATATAATAACCATAATAATTGTATCAAACCAAAAGTACTAAGAGATGCATCTCATCTAGTAATGTGCATGTAATGTCAAGTAGAATGGGATGTTTTATTTCTTCAAAGCCATTATATGGAAAGGTATAAGTTCAAGGGTCTTGGTGAAGGATTTCATTTTCTATGCAAAGGGTTTGGAAGAAAGTTTGGACAAGTTCTTAGGCATGTTTAGCTTGACAATTTTTTTAGTGGTGGAATGAGGGGTGATATTTCACATGTAAATTGGTGGACAAGGTGAAGAACTTACATCTATTCTTTGATGAGATTATCCTACCAACTAGAGTACAATCAATAATAAAAACTATGCAATAAGGATGACATGAAGGGGATGGAATATAGGAGGGACCTAAAACATCAGAGTGAAGAAGATCAAAAGCAAGGAAAGTAGAACAATGATATTTGCCCATTTGGTACAACTTGCATACAATTAAGATAAACATGGTAAATATTTCTTAACTTTAGAAAATAAGGAAAATAAGTAAAACTAAGTCTATGATGCCACAAAGTAAAAGAAGAAGCAAAATAGTTAGAAAACAAACAAGAAACCCCAAGGAAGGGGTATTTGACATGAACTCATAGGTCCCATGATTATTCTCCTACACCAAATTAATCCTTTGACTAGTGTGAGGGTCTTGAAAGATACAATAGAAAAGGGAGAAAATAACTACACAACTAAGGAGAAAGCCAAGAACCTATATAAAATAATGGGGTAAAGAAGGGAGTAGGCTTGGCCGATTCACACCCTTTAATAGAACATTGATTGGGTTAGGTAGCGATAACATGTAATATTTACTTGAAATTATATGATTATTATTATAAGGCATAATTCATATAGTTTGTACGCATGTTATCATACTTTGAGTAATTTTCATCATTCTACGCAAATTATATCAAAAATATAAAAAAAACATCATTTTAAAGGCTAATTGTGCACAAATCACGAGTTTTAAGACTTAAAAATTCTCTAAGATTAGCCTCATTTCATTTGAGATTTTAAGATTTACATGAAAATAATAAGATAAAAACCTTTTTTAAATAACTTTGAAATTATATAATTTAATTTTTAAGTTAATCTAGAGTATTTTAGGGTTAATTATTTATTCTCTTGTTATTTATTAAATTAAAATACATAAAATGATAGATTATTTAATTTATAATCAAACAAGACAATTTGGATTAAAAATGAGTTTTATTTTGAAAGATATGATTTTTTCTAATTTTAAAGGTTTTAAAAGAATTTTTTTGAATTTATTTTGATATTTTTTGAATTTATTTCAATTACTAAAAAAAAGATATTTAGTGCTGACTGATGTGGCAGCTGATGTGGCGCACGTGCTTGTATGGCATCATGCGACCCTAGTCGGCGCCATGTAGCGTGCAAGTTGCACACACATGACGTCATATTAGGGGAGTTTTGGTATTTAATTTTGATTTAAATTAATGACATTTACTCTTATTCTATTTATGCTCACAAATTTAGTGATTTTTTATGTAGGACTAAAGTCTTTATGTTGCAAGTGACATGGCAGCATTATGGGAGATTTCACTTGGAAATTTTTCATTGGACGACATTTGGTTTAAATCTTTATCAAATCGTGGCCATTGATAGGGAGATTAATAACAACCGCAATTTGATGTACTTAATGGACTCTCTTGATGTACTTGGCACAATCTGAGTTGTCAAATGAAGATTTGACGAATGAAATAAACTAGCAATTCATCTTTATGTGTTGATGGGACAAAGTCTCAACACTACATCTTATATTTAATGATCAATGATAACATGCAATTTATAAATGAATTTACATGATTATTAATGCAATTTAAGGCATAAAATATTCCATTTATATGCATGTTATCATATTTTAAGTGCATATCTATCATTTTATGTAATTTTGGGTTGTGATATAAAAATATATAATTTTAGGGATAATTATGCATAATTAGATAACATAGTTTAATTCTCATCTATATTTGAGATCATAATTACATTTTCATGATTAAATGATAAGAGCAAATATTTTTATTTACACATATATATTTTTCTAGTTTTATTTTCTAAGAGGAATGAGTGTATTTTTGAAATTAAAATGTTTTCTCTTGTTATTTAAATATTTTGACTTTTTATAATGATAAATAATTTAATTTCTGATTCAACAAAAAAAAATTGGATTAATGTGGAGTTGTATTTTGAAAGTTATAAATTTTCTAATATTTAGGATTTTTCTAGAATTAATTGAAACCTATTTTCAATTTTTAAAAGTATTAAAAATGTTTTTATTTATCGCGAGCTGACATGGCAAAGCGTTGCCACGTGGTGAAGCGTGTACACGCCACGTTGTGGAGTAGTGTGCATACGTGCGTTCACACATGTGTGCGCATGTGTGCATCTATGAGTAGTTAGTGGGTTAAACATCCATTATGGATTTTTTCTAACCCATTAATCTCAGGCACATTATATACTTATAAAAATCCTAAATTTATGTCATGCGGGACTATTTATTTTGTTTTAATTTATAGGTGACATGGCGCAATGAGACGTGTCCGATCGCGCGATTTAATCACAATCGTCGGATTTCACTTACTTGAGGGGGTAAGTGGCTGCATCTAATTAGGCGACAATACATTTTAAGATGATTTAATCTCAGCTGCTCATTTGGGGAGTTTATAACGATCGAGATTAAATGTACCCCAATGGACACGTGGACTCATCTCAATCGTTCAATGAAGATTGAACGGATACGACTTAAAGACGATGATTCATGAATCGGCGTTTAATCTCAGATATTGATCAAAGACATAGGCCCATCCAATAGTCGCGCTCAATTTCTCTATAAATTGAAATGTTCTTCGACGGAAAAAATCGTTCTTTGATGTTTCGAGAAAATTGAACTGTTTAGACAACTCAATCCTAGAATCACTTGATTTTTACTTCTTCTAGACTCATTTCTGCATGCGAGGAGTGTTTGAAATCAAGAATTGGTGGAGAGAATCGGAAGAAATCAACTCTTAAACGTCGAAATTCATTTTTGAAATTGCGAAATGAAAATCCTTGAATTCGTTGATCAATTGGATCATTTCGAGCACGACTTCGGGTTAGATTATGTGTTTTACTCCTAGTCTATCTTCCTATAGCATTAGATTTTAATTTTAGATAGTAGATTATATTAATTTTATATTTAATTTTGGTTTTTATTACAAATCACGATCGATTGTCTTTATCGATTTTAATCTTCGATTTATCTGCAAATTCTAATTTAAATTCAATGATTTTTTATTCCGTGGATTCGTATTGGAGTTATCTTTCTTAAATACTAGAATCCCTAATTTCTCACCTCAATTTGTATTGTCTTATTTGATCAAAATTTCAAAGACATCTCAAAATTTTCCTTATTTCTCTGTGGATTCGACCCTTATTCACCTAGTATAATATTTAATTAGTGATTTAATCTTTAAATTGGTGAGTTTGGAACTTGTTTTGACACAAGTTTGTGTGTATTCAACGACCACACAAAATCATTTCGTGAATCACAACTTAAAGATAATGACTCGTTTCCTTCCGTTTTATCCCAACTATTGATTAAAGATGAAGGGAATAAAAAAGCCATGCCTAGTTTGAAGGCGTATTTTAACTCTCTCTCTCTCTCTCTCTCTCTCTCTCTCTCTCGCTCTTCTCTCTCTTCAATGATGTATACATTCTTGGACTTCTTATTGATTCGACCTTTTGGATAGTGTAATCCTTGGATATCTTGATTTAATCATTTTCTAGACTTCTTTATGGATCTGGAGAGCCTTTAAAGTTAAGATTTTTTCGAGTAGTAGCCGTAGGAGTAACGGAAAAAATGATGTAAGGGGTTTTGGTCATACAAGCCAAAGCCCCCTAGTCAATAACCCAAGTCAATCTACAAGCAAGAAAGCATGGGTACCTCAAGTAAAAGCTAGGATATATATCAAAGTTGATGCTTGAGATTTCTCACACGCTTCATAGTCCACTAAGGTGAAGCTCATCTAAATGGTTTGCTTGGTCGGGGTTACAACTGTACCAAGGAGAGTTGGGTTTATAGTACTAGATGAAAACATATCTTGAGCCCATTCATGCTTCCCCAATTCCTTTTAGCACTTCTTGAAGCATGAGTGGTTTTTTTAGAATAAGTGTGAGATTGAAAGCTCTACTTTCTCTTAGTAGAAAGGTGTTCGCCAAGGGAATTAGGAGGCTTGGAGCCACTCCCCCATCTTGGCCACAAGTACTAAATGCTACTAGGGTAGAAGAACTTTTTTATGTTGATGAGGTGAGAGATGAAGTGACTCTAGTGTTCAAAGGGACTCCAAGGCTAACCCAAAGAGTTGAGAATAATATAGAGGCAATGTTCAAACTTGGTTACTAAAAAGTACTTGACCTCGAATTTTAGAAGTAATGGAAGGTCAAAGGCCACCTTAAATCAACTCTGACAGCAAGCTCTTGGCGATATCATTACAATGTGCGAAAGTTGATCGATGACCAAAGTGATAGTTGACAAAGAGAACACTCTTGTAGAAAAAACCTCGAGATGACCAAAGTGATCGTGACAAGATAATGCTTTTGTAGGCTTGATACATTCGAGAGTCTGAGAAATGGTAGGAATAATTCTTTGACAGATCTAAGACTAAATAGAGGAGTCAATTTTAGTATATGTATCATAACTCAAAGCAATCAAAGGAGGTATTGCAAACAAAACAATTGGGACCATCAGCAGAGAAAGTAAGACTAGCCGTGGAGCTAATAATGGCAATGAATCATCAGACCTAAATGGTGCCATCAAACCTAGAAGTTTCAGCTAGGGTAGAAAACACAAATATGTTTTAATATAGAAGTAGTCATCATAGTGTAATCTTCATCATAATTTACTTAACATTGCACACACGGTTTATCATGAATATAAGGTTTATAATAAAATGAATGAGATTTGTAAAGTGCGATAGGCTTGTAGGCCACTCATTTCTTACACAACCTTAAATGTTCTCTTTTAACCTTGAAGATATGAATAACTTGATTCTTGGATGGTGTTGTTTGACCTTGGATGGTTTGACATTTGGTTTGGTCTTGAATTAGACTTCAATGACTCTATCAATATATGATTGAATATATATAAATAGAGATTAAATTCTAGTCAAAATGGCAATTAAATCTATGAATCGAAAGATGAATTTACTCTCCTAGCCTTCATGACTCCTTGCTACTTTCAATATGGTCTGCACATTGGCTTTATAATTGACCTAAGTGATGATGGATATGATGATATAATTTTGAATTTAAAATGTATATAAAAGGCATATGTAAGCACATGTATCAGTACAAATAGACAAGCGGTCAATCATAAGATGTGGTAAGGACAATTAAATAACTGACAGATGGTTAAAAAAATAAGATGATGACACGGATAATAAAGCGTATGAGAGAGAGAGGGCGGGAGAGAGACGGAGGGAGGGAGGGAGGGAGGGAGGGAGGGAGGGAGAGAGAGGGAGGGAGGGAGAGAGAGGGCGAGCGGGAGAGAGGGAGGGAGGGAGGGCTGGAGAGAGACGGAAAGAGGGAGGGAGGTAGGCCGGGAGAGAGAGAGAGAGAGAGGGAGGGCGGGAGGGCAGGAGAGAGACGGAGAGAGGGCGAGCGGGAGAGAGAGGGAGAGAGGGCGGGAGAGAGAGGGAGGGAGGAGGGAGGGCAGGAGAGAGACGGAGGGAGGGAGTGCGGGAGAGAGAGAGCGAGGGAGGGAGGGAGGCCTGGAGAGAGAGGGAGGGAGGGAGGAGGGAGAGGGAGGGCGGGAGAGAGACGGAAGGAGGGAGAGAGAGGGCGAGCGGAAGAGAGAGAGGGAGGGCGAGCGGGAGAGAGGGAGGGAGGGAGGGAGGGAGGGAGAGAGGGAGGGAGGGAGGGAGGGAGGGAGGGCAGGAGAGAGACGAGAGGGAGGGAGGCGATAATCTGTTTCAGATCGGGTAGTGAGGGTAATGTAGCGAATCGTTCTCCTCTCCCGGCTCGAGGTTCCCGAGGAGCTTCGACATGGACAGGGCCGTCGGGCTGGGGATCGTCGCCGCCATGAAAGACGGAGACCAGCTCTCCCCCGTCGCAAAATCGGACCCCGTCCCGATCGTCTTCTCGCAGAGCTTTCGGAAAAATGAGAAGAGTGAACATGAGAAAGAAGAGATGGAGCTCTCAGAAGGCTACAGTTTCGTCATCTCCCACGTCGGGCCGGCCTCACCGCAGACGGTCTACGTGGAGGACGGATGGGAGGTGTTCGATGCGCCGCCGTCGGCGCCCTGTGAGGCCGTGGGTTCTCTCACCGGCGGAGGACTTTCTCGTCAGTGCTTTCGCTGCGGGAAGAATCTGAACAGGATCGATATCTTCATGTACAGGTAGTAGATGAGCGTTAAATTATGGGTCCGAGAAAAAAATTGGGCTGATCGGGGTGAGTTGTAGGGGGGAGAAGGGCTTCTACAGCGCGGAGTGCAGGTTACAGCAGATGGTGAGTGAGGAGCAGAGGGAGAAGAAACCGTTCGACTGCTCCATGTCTCCATGCTTCGCCTCGGCTCCCATCTTCTTAGGGAATATCAATCTCCCATCTTCTTAGATTGCAAGACGAGATAGAATTCTACGCATGAAATGCTACTCTCTGCATGTGCCCGGAAACATTTCCTTGACAGTACAAGGTGACGGTGAAAGCTAGTGCCGCATTTGCCATGGCGGCAGCCTTGGATTAACAGATCAACCGAAGCCATTCCAATGAGGAGGAGCATGATGACGCTTATGAGCAGCTTCTGCAACTAACCTCGGATTAACATGTCGAAGCAAGTTCAAGGAAAACATCAGCGACTGATTGTTCTGATTTAGGCCATGGATTTCGAATCGTCATCTACGCGAGGAAAATGGAGGTCATCTACGCGATGACTGAACAAATCGTCTGTGACTACCCGGACTGAACAAATCGTCATCTACGTGAGGAAAATGGAGGTCTTTCCTGCGGAAGATACCGAGAAGATACCTCAGCGGGGATGCTGAGGTGGTGCCAGTATCTGAGCCACCGAAAAAGGTCGTGCCAATATTTGAGCGTGGAAAAAGATCGTGCCAGTATTTGATGATTACCCTAAAGGTCGTGCCACTATATGATGTTAACCCAAGTCGTAAATGATACATGACTATATAATGTTCTAATATATGAAATTGGGAGATAGATAATTCTTTGATGACCTAAAGTATGAAAATTTAGAGGTAGATGTTTACATGATGCTCTAATGTATGAAACATAAAAGATATACAATTATAGGATGTTCTACTATATAATTAACATGAAAGATAGATAATATTAGATGAAATAGATTGTGTATGAAGCTAAATCGGGAGAGATATATCATGATATGAAGATGAAGATGATGATATAATGATGAGATATGAAAGATAAATCATTTTATGGATGAGAAAACATGAATAAGTATGAATCCTGATTGCGCAAAGCTTGGAGCACTCTTGGAGATGCATCAGTATGTGGACAAGAGCTTGAGTGGCCTTGTGAGAGCTTGAACATTTGGAGAGCAGCTTGAAGGAGGTTTTCAAACTTGTATGAGGACTGAAATACTTTATATAGGCCTTGAAGAGGGTTGAAATCATAGGAATGTGATGATTGGATACTTGGAGATTCTTAGTTGCCAATCGAATGATGATAAGAGAGCTTTGGTGGAGAGTTCTTGGTAAATTTATTGTGAGTAGAGAGTGTGTCTAGGGTTTCTATAATATCCAAAAATGTTTTCAGAAATTTACAATGATGAATAAACTTACTATTTTCTACTTCAAAATATAGTGGATGATTTGAAATTCAAACTCAGTTATAAAATAACATGATACACGTCTATAAATAGGAAAACTAGAATCACAACCCTTCCATTTTCCACCTTAACTCTAAAGGGTAAATTTCAAAATTCAATCTAGCATAAGATTTAAAACATCGTATACATGTGGTCATAATCAATAGGTGAATGTCTATGCATTAATGGATGGAATGAAGTGAATATTAAATATAAACTAGACATGATCAGGCAAACACTTGGAGATGTTTATCTACAGAGAACAAAGTGCATGATAATACTCATAATATGGTGATATAAGAACATATGAATGAAGATATCTCTTACACAATGCTTCCAATGTGAACAAGTGTTTGTGTATATACCAGTCTAAATGCATGTGTATAAGTACTTATAAAAATATGACTATGTAATTATAGTTGCGACCGACTCTTTAGAATAAAACTTTCCTCTTCACCTCACTCTTACCTTTTACTTTGGCAGAGCTGGCTTTTCATGAAAGTTCAAATCCCCATTCCTTTCCAACTGTTCTTTCACCTTCCTTTCAACCTAATCATGAAAACCATCCTCAAATCACCTTGAACACCAAGTGAAAAAACTATACTCTCTGAGACTCACAGGTCCATGTTAAATAACTACCGATCTGCGACCCAAAATAAGTACATACTCTCCGAGATGGCATAAAAGAATCCACCCTTCATTTTCCCAGCACCATCTCTCTAGTCTTCCTCAGAGCTCTCATAGGCCAAGCCAAGAAGCCCTGCCCCTGTGCTCTGTGGTTCCTCCACTCTTTCCGTAGAACTAAGCAGCTTTGAAGGAACATCCTCCTCCTTTTGGCTCTGGGTTGCACCTGCAATGCCATGATCTTTCAATGGGCTTGATATTTTGGGCTTTTTGGGCCTGATCTCCACAAGGTTCCTCAAAATTTCTTGCTGCCTGCACCGAACAAGATCGTCAGAAAAGCAGGAGACATCTTATGTAAAAACATTACCAAAATTAAAAGGTTCATGATGTCTTGTTCACCTGATGCCACTCTTTGGTTTTGGCTCCATCCGAAGCGGCAGAGGCAGAGGAGCTGGAGAGGAGTCGGCTAAGCTTGCTGCTTTGTATCTTTAGTAGTTAAGGAAGACTAAAAAACTGATGTAAAGTAACAAAGCCTTCGAAAGGAGATAGAGGCTTCAGAGGTATTTTGTACAAGTCTGGGACTCAAATGCCACAGAGGACGGAGGTCTGTCACTGCATCTCAGATGCAAACAGACAACACATCCTTCTGAAGTGTCTGGGGACTTCAATCTCTCTCTCTCTTTCTCCACTCTCCACAACCCTTTCTCTCTCTCTCTCTCCCCCCTCTCTTCACAACCCTCTCTCTCTCTATTATCCCTCTCTTTCACAACCCTTTTTCTCTCTCTCTCTGACACAAGTTTCTCATTGACGGGGTTATTTAGCCAGACGACAATGGATGAGCCAGAATGGCAAAATATGTGATGCATGTGGCAGACAACTAGACTACACCCCAAGTGAAGAAGTACGAAGGATATCTTGAAAGCAGCAAATGCCCTTTTTTCAGTGCGCCGGAGGAGCCGTTCAGCATCCTCCTCCGCCTCCATTTGTTCTTTTAGATAAAGCAAGTCATCACTATCGAGAGCTGTAAACCCAATTGTTTAAGAACTCCAATAAAGAAGTTATATAATCATCAATGAGATTCCATGGAAGACATAAATGAATACCGCCACGCCCGTGAAGGTAACCTCCTCGATCTCCTGAAACTTCTTGCATCTGTTCACATCAACCCCGGTTCAGGGCGAAGCCATGTTCCCTGCCGGGCCATGTGATCAGAAAACTCAAAAAAATCATAAATATTAACCTGATTGAATAATCTACTTGATTGAGAAACGTGAAAACACTTAGCCATGATCTATCTGTGATGCTATCGACACAATGTAATGAGTATTGTATCTCAAAACCAACAACTAAATGTCGTGCTTTTTGTTTGCTACTTCTATTAGTATCTGGAACCCCTTGCATTTCTTCACATCAAACCCACTCCAGGGCGAAGCCATGTTCCCTCCCGAGCCATGTGATGAGGAAGACTCATGACAGTTATAAATAATTTAGTTGGCTGAGTGCACTATCGGAGATGCAACAGAAACAACTTAAAGTATAATGACAGCTAAAAAACCAAAAAACAAAATCTCATGCTTTCATCTGCTAGTTAGCGGCTCGCATGCTTTTGCATTTACCCAAAGGAATTTAAAATAGTAACGGCAAATTATATGCAAGATTAAGCGTCTAAATAGATATAATCACCGGAAAAAGAACTCAAAACTAAACTGAAGATCCAATCCGCTAACCTTGGCAACCATTCTCTGGAATGTGATTTCTTCATCGTCGATCCTATCTTTCCCTTTGGAAAATTTCTTATCTGTCGTAATAAAAAAAATCAGATTCCCTCGTTCTCAAATATGATCCGGAGAGTACTAGATTACAATGAAAATAATAAAGGAAGTGTAAGGTATCTGGCGCATGCCACTATAACCTTCTACCCTATCCCACACCTCAAGATACCTCATCAGAAATCATAACCCTAAAGATGAACGCAATAACCCCATTGTCAAGCAATTTTGATTCAGAAAGAGTAAGAAAACCGGACAAAATCGAAAACTTAAAATAAATCGCTGCTCCTGGCATTACCTCGAGGATCGGTGAGATTGGTGTACTCTCGAACTTCCCTTCCCGCCATCGAGACAAATCTCCTCTGCTACGAAACTACAGTCTAGAACAAGCCCCAAATAAATACGTGTGTTCAGGGGCCTAAGTAACCGTCCAGATAAGATCGAACGGGCACCACGGGATCTTCTAGGAAACGGTCCTCATTGCTGAGCAATGAGTTTTCGCCGTCGTGCGTATCGCCCTACATGATTTACGTACGCTTTAGGACATAAAACAGATAAATTAAGATCCCATGATTTTATCAAATATTGTATGAATGGCAATTGAAAAAGTCAACGATTCAAGCAATCTTAGATCCCCAGTTTTGCAAATCGTGAGATCTTTTAATTTAATTATCTATTATTTGCATCGTAGTAATTGACTACAAGCGTGAAATATTAATCACCAGATTAAAAGTCAACGATTTCATCCAAATTAAACAAGATCCATATAATTTGACCCAATTTAGTTTAACCCCTGACTTAAATGTTTTGCATTCAACAGCACTTGAATGCAAAATCCAGCTGGCGAGGGGCAATTTGTGAGGACGAAAGATTCTGGGGGATCACAACGGTCAAAATCAAATAGGGCGGAAGAGGTTCTCCCACATTCCGTATCCTCTTCCTCCTCGCCGTGGCGCTCTTCCGGCGCCGCCTCAAGATCTTCTATTGGTTCATTTTTCCTTTTATCTTGACAAAAAAACTCCCCTCTGGGTTTGA
Organism: Lemna minuta; assembly: GCA_024174645.1. Lineage (NCBI taxonomy): Eukaryota > Viridiplantae > Streptophyta > Magnoliopsida > Alismatales > Araceae > Lemna > Lemna minuta. The sequence continues at coordinate 22,010 of JAHCZF010000086.1, forward strand.
CTTTTCAAGCTTCTTTGGCGCCTACAAGTGCTACTAAGTAGCTTCAGAAGAGGTGGACCGGAAGAGTATTCTTTTGACGTTTCCATGGATCTGGATCTTTGGATTGGAAAGGTTAAGCAGGGTCAGCATCTGACGGAAGATGAGCTCCAGCTTCTCTGCGAATACGTATAATTTCTGTCTCCGATCTTGTCCATGGATCGTCCGTTATTTGATGTTTTTTCCATCGGCTGAAGGTTAACTGGGATTAGGGTTGCCTAAGCGTGTTTTCTTTCTTTCTTTCTTTCTTTCTTTCCGTTGGAACGGTTATGTTTTATATAATGAAAGTCATTCTTTATTCACCAAAGAATCCTCTTTTGAAGTTTTTAATAGCTTTCGGTGATTTAATTTCCCCCATAAAACATGTAATTGCCTCATTGACTTTACTTATCAATCTTTGGGATCCAATGATAATATCTAAAGCGATGGAAAGAATCAAGTGAAACAATCGTTGAGTTGGAGGAATCGACTGCTGTAGTCATTTCACCTGTGTCATCAATGGATTAGCTGAAGGATTAAGTACCTTATTTGAAATAAAGAGACCGTCTGTTTTTCATAATTTCATACAGGTCAAAGAAATCCTCATTGAAGAGTCAAATGTTCAGCCAGTCAACAGCCCGGTGACCGTTTGTGGCGATATTCATGGCCAGTTTCATGATCTAATGAAGCTCTTTCAGACAGGAGGCCATGTTCCCGAGACAAATTACATTTTTATGGTAAAAATGGGTTTTTTCTGAAATTTTCTTGCAGGTAATTTCGGAAATTTCTCCTGATAAATTCACCATACTTAATTAGGGTGATTTTGTTGACCGTGGTTACAACAGCCTCGAAGTCTTCACCATTCTTTTGCTTCTCAAGGCCAGGTACTTGAGATTCATCATGGAAAATGTTCCCTTTTCTTTTTATAGTTTCACCTCACTCTTCTCTTTTTATTCAGATACCCTGCAAACATTACACTTTTACGTGGAAACCATGAAAGCAGACAGTTGACACAGGTAATAAACACATGAATGCCATTATGAGAGGGAGCAAAATGAGTTGAGCATATCTTCTAATTGTAGGGTTGAGGTATTAGGTTGCATATGCTCTATCTCCCAATCCTTCACTATCTTTTTCTCACTTATCCATGTTCCCACTCTCTCCAGTGCGCCCGCACACACACTCTTTTTCTTCTCTCTCCCCCAGTTCTTATCTATCTCTCTCACTCTTATCTGTGTTCCCACCCTCTAGGCCTCACTCACACTCTCCCTTCTCGCCTTCCCAGTTCTTCTCTATCGCTCTGATGCACACCTGTGCTCCCACTCTCTCGTCTCTCCCTCCCAGTTCTTCTTCCCCCCTCTCTCTCAACTCACTCCCTCTTCAAAACTCGCTCGTCTCTTCGCACCTCTAATGTTGTATTTGCTTGACATAAACATAACATCCAAGAGGATGTTCTATTTCTATGAGTTGGCACCAAAAGGGTCATCCCAGGGGAGTTTGTGTCTCCCCGGCATACATGTGCTTAGTAATCAGTGTGTTGGTGAAAGGGACTCTTTTGCTCCAGAGGCACCTGAAAAGAATGGGTCTATTGTGAGGTTAAACTTTGAATTACCTTAGTAGGGAATGTTCAACTACTTGGTTCACAACCAAGCGCTTCTTTCAGCACCTAATGTTGATTATTTTTTATGGGACCCTCTCACCCGAAGTTCTGATGAGCACCTCAGTTCAAAAGTTAAAAAAATTTTTAAGTTCAGAGTAGGAACTCAAATTCCTCATTTCAACTTACTGAGCATTTAGGTATGTGAGGTTAGCTGGTATTTTAGAAAGTCAGTTACTGAATCTCAACTAGTTTGGTAAGTTAACCACAGAGCATATGTTTTTTTTATGTTAAAATATAATATAACCAAAGTTCTTGTGATTAGTATTACCTCAGAACCTGAGTTAGCTTTCGTCCCATGTGGGATGGGTTATGGTCAGAGAGGACGAGTATGTGGACTTATGTCTCCGGGCTACTGCGCTTCATACCTTCATATTATGGAAAGAAAATATGAATGGTACTGACCCAAAGAAATATTGAGTTTTTGCTCTGTATCACAATGGATATTGGTGTGGTATAATAAACATGTAGTGTTTTTAAGGACTATCTATATCCCTGGCTATAAGCATGGTCTGAGCGTTGAAGGTCTCTGTGTTGAATGTTTGATACAAGTGGCCTCAACGCTTAAGCCATATGGCCAAAAGTATCTCACTTTTCTATTGTGCTTAAGTTTCTGGTATAAACCAGTTTGGTCGAGTGGTCCTAATATGTATACGAGTCTTGAGAAAGAGGGTATAGGTGGCAAGGCTCCTGTTTGTTTTGTTATTAAACTCAGTCTGTGGCACTTGCTGATCATATAGGTTAATTGACTGCACGTTGAATGAGCTAGGACCCTCTCTGGATCGTTCTGAAATTTTCCCCTCTCAAATTTTCGCCTGTCACAAGTTTTCTCATTTCTTATCACTCAACTTCTCTCCTCTCCCATCCAGCGCTTCTGCCTCTCTCTCTCTCTCTCTCTCTCTCTCTCTCTCGCTCTCTCCAGCTCTCTTTTTAGTTTACTGAGTTCCTCTACTTCCCCGTCTTCTTCTTTAATTTTTAGTAAACCCTATTTATAGGAAAATATATTCAGGCCTCGACAAGTGAAGGACATCTGATGCCATGTTAGATCCACCAGACTAATTTTCACTGCCTTCTCTTCATAGGTTTATGGGTTTTATGACGAATGCCAGAGGAAGTACGGCAATGCCAATGCATGGCGATATTGTACTGATGTTTTTGACTTTCTGACCATCTCAGCCATCATCGATGGAACAGTATGCTGCTCTTAACTAATAAGAATTGCAAAATTTTATGAAGATTTGAAACCTCTATAATCACTTTTAGGTGTTGTGTGTGCACGGCGGCCTCTCCCCTGATGTTCGAACAATTGACCAGGTATA